>CM066037.1:42859935-43112564 GCA_033557465.1 Ichthyophis bannanicus | reverse complement strand
CTCTATGTGTAAACTTCTGGTTGCCAAACTGGGATGGTGTTAGGGGCCATCCCTAGCCGATTTTACACGCAGGAGGCAGGTGAAGGTACTGTTTTTCTGCCGGGACCGGCAATAGTGCACATGCTTTCACTTGCCACTCTGTATCTCCTTCAGATGCCATCATTGCCACCAAACCTTGTAATCAGGCAGCTCAGGTCTGTAATTAGTTGTAGCAAGAGCACGGCACGGGACGGGACCTGCTTTTAGACCTTGTGTGTGCTGAGACAGCTATGCCCATGTCCCATCCACTTCAATATTGGACAGAATAGGACCTGGCAAAGACATCTCAACCCATGCATGGTCATAAAGTCAGGACCATGTGACTGTGCATATTGTTTCTTGTGCTGGGAATATTCGGGACATTGGAGAGATAGGGAAACACTGGAGGACATATGCTAGACATGGGGTTGTAAGGACGCAGAAGGATGAGTCTGGGTAGGGGGTAGCATAGGGATACAGAGGGAGGATGCTGGACATGGAGAGGATTGAGTTTAAACTTTAGTTAATGGAGGACATATAATACATGACTCTGTTCAGTTGGGTGAGCTGGCGGGTGATACAGGAGCAAAAACATTTGTAAGAGTTCTGTGAAGATGTTGGAAATGAGGAGGGCGGCTAAAACCGATAGATCGCGAAATGTTCCAGGAAGAGGAAGGCTTTTAGCTTGCAGACAAAATTCTCCAACATCTGTAAGTTCTATTGTATCTCTGGATTGAGGGTGTTCCAGATGATGGGTGTGTAGAAGGAGAAGGCTTTACTGGAGGTGGAGGTATTAGTGTGGGCGAATGAGGTTGGTAATGGGAGGAGGTTGTGCGCTTGAATTCAGATACTGTTCTTGTCTCTACTATCTCCTTTGGAGACTATTCCATGCATCTATAACTCTTTCCATAAAGAAATATTTCCGCATATTACTCCTGAGTCTATCCTCTTTCACCTTCCATTCTATGCCCCCTCATTGCAGAGCTCCCTTTCAATTGAAGGAGGCTCTCATCCTGTGCATTTATGCCAGGGAGGTATGTAAACATCATATCTCCTCTCTGTCGTTTGTCCTCCAAAGTATAACATATTGAGATCTTAAGTCTGTCCCCATATGCCTTATGATGAAGCCCACTGACCATTTTAGTTGCTACCCTCTGCACTGACTCCATCCTATTTATATCCTTTTGAAGGTGTGGCCTCCAGAGACACGATCACCTCCTTTTTTTCCTGTTGACCATTCCTCTCTCTGTGCATCCAAACAGCCTTCTGGCTTTTGCATCAGCTTTTCTACCTGTTTAGCCATCTTAAGATCATCAGAAACAATCACACCCAGGTCCCGCTCTTCTTTCATAGACAGAAGTACATCACACTCTATACTGTACCGCTTCCTTTGATTTTTGCATCCCAAATGTATTTTAACATTAAATCTCAGCTGCCGAATTCCTTGATCATTCTTCAAGCTTAGCTAGAACCCTCCCCATGTTATTTATTCCTTCCTGGGTGTCTACTCTACTGTAGATTTTGGTATCGTTTGCAAAGAGGAAAACCTTTTCCAACAGCCCTTCCACAATATGAATAACAGAAATGTTTATAAAGAATCTGACCGAGAAAAAATCCCTGTCACACTCCACTGGTAACATCCTTCTCCTCAGAGTGAGCTCCATTTATCTGTACACTTTGTCACCTCCCACTCAACCAATTTCTAAATAGTCAGTCTGTCACTTTAGGGTCCATTCCTAGGGTGCTCAATTTATTTATAAGTGGCTTGTGGAGAATTGTGCCAAAGGCTTTACTGAAATCCAAGTACATCACATCTAGGCCTCTTCCTTGGTCCAACTCTCTGGTTGCCCATTTAAAGAAATTAATTAGATTTGTCTGACAAGACCTGTCTTTAGTAAAGCCATTCTGCCTTGTATCATGCAATCCATTGGACTCCAGAAACCTCACTATCCTCTGTTTTAGCAGTGACGTAACCACCTTGATTGAAGGATAAGGTGGTATACAAGTCTGTCTAAATAAATAAATAAATAAATAATTTATTCACCACAGAGGTCAGACTAACCGGCCTGTAGTTCTCAACCTCATTCTTACATCTGCTTTCATGTAAGGGGACCGCATGTGACTTTATGCAGTCCTCTGGGATCACTCCTGACTCCAAAGAAACATTGAAAAGGTCAGACAGTAGAGTCACTAGAATTTCCCCAAGTTCCTTCAATACGCTTGGATGTGTCTCATTCAGCCCTGTTGCTTTGTCCTACTTTTAGTTTGTCTAGTAATTCATGAACACAGTCATCTGAAAATTGTTCAAGATCCCCTTCAGTTCTGTTCCTATTTTGTGGTCCTTAATCTGTAAACACAGAACAAAAATTTGTTAAGCAATTCAGCTTTATTCTCATCAGCTTTTACATATTCCTCCCATTCACACGAGTGTGAGAATTCCACTTTTGCACTTCCTCCTCTCACTGACTTATCAGAAAAATGTCTTGCCCCCCCATTTTACTACATTGGCTATTTTTATTCTATTTGTATCTTTGCTTTCCTGACTACTTTCCTAGCTTCTCTGTTTTTACAAATATGGTGCTTGTCTTTCTTCTTTCTGCGTCCTCTTGTATTTTTATAAAGGCCATCCTCTTTTTCTACACCTTTCCATCTACTTCTTTTGAGAACCTCCTTTTCCTTTTACATTTATTACTTTCCTAACAGAAAGGTTTGTTGCCCTTAAAATGCCCCCTTTCAGTTTGCCCATTATTTTCTATATCCCCCAGTTGTGCCCACTCCACTAATAACTCCTTTTGTCCCATCTTGCCAAAGTTAGTTTTTCCTAAAGTCTAGGACCCTTGCTTTTGAATGGACTTTAACAGCCCTAGTCCTAATACTGAACCACACCATGTTGTGATCACTGGATGTGAGAAGATCTCCCACTGTAACATCAGAAACACTTTCCCCATTGGTAAGTACAAGGTCCAGTATGGCCCCTTCATGTGTGGGTTCTGTTACTAGTTGCTGGAAAGTGTAGTTAATCACCTGTAACAGGTGATCTCCAGGAACAGCAGGAATTGGGTGACATTGGCACCAACGTAGCCCGCGTGGGAACGCTCCCCAGTGTCCTATAGGAAAGCTTTTGGGAGCATCCCACTGTGCCTGCACAGCTGCCTTCCCACATTTTCAACGCTCCCTTCTCAGTTGGGTTTGTAGCTGAGATAAAAGGACAGAAGGAGAGAGAGAAAGAGAGATAAAACTCCTAGGGGAGGAGGGTAGATTGTGAAGACTCAATTCCTGCTGTTCCCGGAGATCTCCTGTTACAGGTGAGTAACTACGCTATCTCCAGGAACAAGCAGGAATGTAGTCTTCACATATGGGACTCCCTAGCTTGGAGATGCCAGGGATATGACTACAGAGAGAGCCGTGAAACATAGGCCTAAGTGATCATGTATCCTCCCAAGGATGACTGGTATCGAAAGCCGGGACGGAGGGTAGGAGTTCATCTAAGTCTGAAAGAGATGCTGGAGAACAGCCTGGTCAAATGAGGCATCCCGGCGGGAGTCCTTGTCCAAGCAATAATGGGCCGCAAAAGTGTGGACAGAGGACCAGGTTGCTGCTTTGCATATTTCATCAATTGCCACCGAGCATAGGTTTGCCATGGAGGCAGCCATTGCTTGCACACTGTGTGCTGTAACATGACCTTCAAGAGAAAGTCTCACACTCTCATAAGCAAAAGATATAGAATGTACAATCCATCTGGAGAGTGTTTCTTTTGGAAACTGGTAGACCTAGGTGTATGGCGTATGGCAAAAGCAACAAAAAGCTGTGAAGCTTTCCTGTGCTGCCTAGTTCTTTGTAGATAAAAGGCCAAGGCATGTTTGCAGTACAAAGTATGTAGATTTCTTTCTGCACTAGAAGCATGAGTTCTAAGGAAGAAAACAGGAAGGTAAACCAAATGGTTTAAATGAAAGGAGAAACCACCTTGGGCATAAAGTGCGTATGAGTTCTAAGGACTACCTTATCATGGTGAAACCATGTATAAGGAGGGTCAGCCACTAAAGCCTGGAGCTCACTGATGCATCTTGCAGAAGTGAGGGCTATTAGGAAGATAACTTTCCAAGAAAGAAACTTCAGAGATGTAGTGGCTAGGGGTTTGCAGAGTGGTTTCATAAGCTGTCCGAGAACAACATTGAGGTCCCATGCTACTGGAGGTGGCCTAGTGGGAGGCTTAGTTAAGAATAGGCCCCTCATGAAGCACATAGCAAGTGACAGAGAAGAGATAGGTTTGTCCATCTAAGGGCATGTGAGATGCCGCAATGGCACTTAGGTGGACCCTAACCGAATTGGTTTTGAGTCCAGAGGACGAGAGGTGGAGGAGATACTCAAGTAGTGCTTCCACGGGAACAGAAAAAGGATTAAGATCCTTTTTTGAACATCAGACTGAAAACCTTTGCCACTTGAAGGCGTAAGAATGCCTTGTGGAAGGTTTCCTTGAAGCCAATAGGATATCTCTAACCTGTTGAGAGAGGTTGATGTCCTGGAGTTCTAAGCTCTCAGCAGCCATGCTGTCAGATGTAAAGCTTGAGGGTTTGGATGCAGAAGCATCCCGTCCTCCTGAAATAGGAGATCCAGAGCACATCCCAACTCCAGAGGTTTGGCTTGAGAGAGACGTAGAAGCAGTGGATACCACGTTTGTTGTGGCCAATGCGGGGCTATGAGGATCATGTAGAGTCTCTCTGAAGTTTGAATAGGTCTTGGGGATAAGGGGAATGGGAGGGTAGGCATATAGGAAGTCCCGACCCCAGTGGAGGTGGAACGCATCCATCGCCTGACTTTTCTGAGCAGGTATTCTGGAACAGAAGCAGGGAAGTTCGGCATTCTGAGGACTTGCAAACAGATCTATATCTGGGGTTCCCCAGATTTGAAAAATTTGAGCAATCTGATGCACATGGAGAGACCACTCATGTGGCAGTAGTGCTCGACTGAGTTTGTCTGCCAGGATGTTTTGTTTGCCAGGGAGATACACCACTAGTAGGTGGATCTGATGGTGTATGGCAAAAGACCAGAGATGTAGGGTTTTGTTACACAACACCTGAGAACGTGTTCCACCTTGCTTGTTCACATAGAACATGGCCACCTGATTGTCTGTCAGGACTAGAACTATTTAGGAGCGAAGGTGGTCTTGGAGCACTCTGAGAGCACTGTGTATGGCTCTGAGTTCCAACAGTGGAACTATGAAGTCAAGCCTCCTGCTGAGTCCAAAGACTCTGAGTGGGGAAATTGTCCAGATGAGTTCCCCACCCCTATTTTGGACATATCCGTCGTAAGGGTAGATTGGTGTGGTGGCATCTGAAAAGGTGACCCTACGAGAAGGTTTTATGGTGATTGCCTCCATTGGAGAGACAAAATTAGATGTGCAGAGATCATGATCCTGTCTCCCAGATGACCTGATGCCTGAGTCCACTGCGAAGCCAGGGTCCATTGAGCTGCCCACATATGCAGATGAGCATAGGGAACCCCACATGCACAGTGGAGGCCATAGGGCCCAGCAACTGAAGCATTTCTTGAGCAGTTAGGAAAGTTTTCATACCTGCCTGAGAAGCTAGCTGAATGATTCGCGCCCAGCGGGCCTGTGGTAGAAAGGCCCCTGACTGTTGCATGTCTAGGAGAGCCCCTATGAACTCTAAGGTTTGAGAAGAGGTGAGTTGGGATTTTGGAAGATTTATAACAAATCCCAAATGTTGAAGAACCTGTATTGTGCAGGAGATGACAGAGCTGGCCTCTAAAGCTGTCGTTGCTCGGATGAACCCGTCATCTAAGTAAGGGAAGACAAATATTCCTAGATATCTTAGGAATGCTGCAACTACTGCCATGCATTTCTGAAAGACCTCTTGGGGCAGAGGCCAGGCCGAAGGGGTAGGACCCTGTACTGGTAATGTCTTCCTTGAAAGAGGAATCGTAGAAACCTCCTGTGTTCTGTGTGAATAAGGATATGGGTATATGCATCCTTTAGATCTAGAGAACAAAGCCAGTCCTGACTCTGGAGGTAAGGGAGACGAGCTCCGAGAGAGATCATCTTGAATTTCTCTTGGAGCAGATACTTGTTCAATTCTCTGAGGTCCAGAATGGGCTTGTATCCTCCTGTCTTCTTTAGGATAAGAAAGTAGGAGGAGTAGAAGCCCAGGGCTTGCTGAGAGAGTGGTACCTCCTCTATTGCACCCTGAGTGAGAAGGGTGGTAATCTCTTGGAGCAAGAGAGTGGTGAGAGGAGTCCGAGAGCTGAACTCTCTTGGAGTAGAAGGAGGGGGCATACTTTGGAAGTGAAGTTTGTACCCCTCTGCTACTTTGGAGAGAGTCCAATGTTCTGATGTTATCTGGTGCCACCTTTGGGCAAAGTAACATAGTCTGTCTGGAATGTTGACTGACTCTGGAATCTCCAGAGGTAGGAGAGCTAAGTTCCCTAGAAAGGAGTCAAAGACCTTGAGGAGGCTGGGTCTGTTGAGCTGACAGAGCTCTGGGTGCTTGAGCCTTCCTTTGCTGCTTCGGTTGTTGCTGTCCCTTCTGGGAAGCATGGACTGGACAGTGCACAGCATGGGTATAAGAAGGGTAAAACTTCTTTTTCTTTTTGAAAAAGGGCTTCTTTACAGCCTTTTTCTTAGCTGGGTTGGCAGTGGTTCTAGAAAGCCTATTGAGCGTGGTATTCTTGGACTCTAGCTGATAAGCCTTGTCCTGCCAATCCTTGTCAAAGAGGTTTTCCCCTGTGCAAGGAATGTTCCCCAGCTTATCTTGCACCCATTGTTCAAAATCAGATGCTTGTCACCAAGCAATCCGATGTGCACCGATGCAGATAGCAGAAGTTCTGCTAATACACTCAAAGCAATCAAAGGTTGCCCTGTTCATGAATTTGGAAACATTCTGGGCATGTTTTACAAGTGTCAGGTAATCAGCCCTCTTGTCATCAGAGAGAAGAGGAGCCATTAGTTCTAAATCTTTAGAAACCTCCCGAAGGAACATACCCATATAGAGTATGTAAGAATTTATTCTGGCTGATAACATGGAGGCTTGAAAACATCGACGACCAAAGGCATTGAGAGTTCTCGCCTCCCGGCCCGGAGGATTTGAGGAATGTGTCTTGGCACTTTTAATTCAATGCATTGCCAATTCCACTACCATAGAATGGTGTGGTAACTGTGTCTTCTGGAAACTGGGACACTGCAGTACCCGGTACATGGTATCGAGCCTCCGAGAATATGGAGAGACAGTTAAGGGTGTCTCCCATATCCTAAGCATGAAATCATGCAATATCCGGTGAATAGGTAGGGTAGCAGCCTCCTTTGGGGCTGCTGGATACTGAAGAATTTCAAGTTCTTTAGTTCTTGGTTCTTTCTCGGAGGTCAAGGTAATGGAGAGGCCCCGAGCCACATCCCGTATAAAGTTTTGAAAAGACATGTCCTCTGGATGAGACATACGGCGTTACAGGGAGGGAGAAGGATCTTCCAGAAGAGCCTCCATTTCCCTGGTACTGATCGATTCATCAGAGGAATCAGAATCGGAAGACTGGAAGTATCCTGCCCGGCTCGTCGATGGTACCGATCAAACTCGGCATTGGGATGCCTCGGTACTGGACCCTCGATGCCGGACACTGATTCTAGGGCTGGTATGGGTGGTAGCGTGGAGAGCGGTGCAATGGTCGATGCAGATACATTCGGTACCATTGCCGGTACCGATGGCTGCGGAACCGATTGCAGAGGCTTTAGAGGTACCAAAGCTGCTAGCAAGGCCGCTAAGCTCCGCTCAATGGCTAGGATTCGCTGATCCATGGAGCCAGCCGATGCCTGGGTATCGGTACCCAAGCAGCGGGCCATGACTCAAGAGCATGGCACCAAGAGCTCTCCGGAGGTGGAGGCCTCAGGAACATCCTGGGACCCTCTTAATGTTTTGGAGACAAGGACCTCCTACTGGGGTTGTTTGGCCAGTGTATTTCACTCCAGGGCAATGCCTATGGCATCTCGATGCTTAGAAGGAGATCTACTCTTGGAAGACTGGCCAGCCTTCGAGGAAGACTTGAATTTCGATACCTGAGATCCGTGGGAGGAAGATGAAGCCCTCGACGAAGTCGATGCGACTGACATTGCATCAGTGGCAAAAAGGGTGCCGAGTTTTGCAGCTCTATTCTGCAGGCCCCTCTTTGTCATCTTCCTGCAGAGAAGGCATTCTAATGGCAGATGGCCTGGTCCCAAATATTTAAGACACCAATCATGGGTGTCGGTAGCAGAGATAGTACTACTACATTTGGAATACGTTTTGAAACCACTAGCTGGTTTTTCCATCTAAAAGGAAAAAAGGGACCTAAGGCCCAAAATGGCACCTAAGCACCTGGAGGGCAAAGACCCTCAGTGAAAAAGTAAAAGCTTTTTTTTTTTTTTTTAAAGGAAATAGAAACAGAAATAGAAGAAACACCGACGATGCTGGGAAGGCAGGCGTGACCACAAAAGAAGTACATTTTCTGCAGTGACAGGAATTGCTCCTTGTCAGCTCCGCGGAAAATGAAAAACTGAGGAGGGAGAGTTGGAAAGGCAGCTACGCAGGCACAATGGGATGCTC
This sequence comes from Ichthyophis bannanicus, assembly GCA_033557465.1. NCBI lineage: Eukaryota > Metazoa > Chordata > Amphibia > Gymnophiona > Ichthyophiidae > Ichthyophis > Ichthyophis bannanicus. Next base: position 43,103,961 of record CM066037.1, on the reverse strand, counting down.
CCAAAAGCTTTTGAAACCACAATTCCTATACAGAAATCACCCAGGAAAATATGCAAATATGTAAAACCTAAGACCTCTTTTAGTCAGAAGAATTGTAAAAAGTTATAATTATATGAATCATGTATTTACCTTTGATTGTTATTCAACTGTATCTGTTATCTTGATTAAGATGTTCAATGTATCTCAGTTGTTTAATATGTAAACCGCTATGATTACCCAAAATGGTGGTATAGAAATCACACAAATAAAAATAAATAAATAAACTGAGGTGCAGAAGTTTAAGAGTAAGCAATTAGAGAAGAATATAAGCTCAAGGTAGTGGCCGTGCTGGTGAGTGGGGGCAGTAGAGCAAAGTTGGAGGTCGAATGAGGAGGTAAGGGAAAGGAGTTTTAAAACATAAGGATCAGAGGGGTTATCAACATGAATCTTAAAGTCCCTGAGAATAATGGAGGGGGAAGATGAATCCAGAAAGAAGGAAAGCCATGAGTCAAAGTCAGTGAGAAAGGTAGAGATGGACTTGTCAGGTGGTCGATAAATAATAGCTAACCAGAGAGGTACTGGAGTAAAAAAGGGCAGATGGAGTGGACTTCAAAGGAGGAAAAGGAGTGAGACTGAGGCAGCAGTAGGGGTTGAAATTGGCAGGAAGGAGAGAGTAGAAGCCCAACACCACCACCGCGGCCACGGTGAGGAGGCATGTGGGAAAATTGATAGCCACCATGACAGAGAGCAGTGACTGATGCCGAGTCTTCTGCGAAGAGCCAAGTCTCAGTGAGAGCAAGAAGACTGAGAGCATTAGAGATAAAGAGATCATGAGTAAAGGCAAGTTTATTTGAGATGGAGTGTGTGTTCCACAAGGCACATGACAAAGGAAGAAAGGAAGGGTAAAGGAGAGGGATATGAATACAATTTGAGCTGTTGCATTAAGATCTGTTCTGGGAGGGTGACAAAAGTCTAGGGAGGCCAAGGTTGAGGTTGATATCTGCAGAAGAGAGAAGGAGAAGGAGTAGAAGAATGCAGGGCAGAGAGGAGACAGCAAGGCGGTAATGAGGGTGAGGTTGTTTTAGAGAGATAGGAAATGGCTGAATGAGAGGGAGAAAGTGGTGACGCTCAGGATAGTGGGGGAAGTGAAGATGGTAAAGGGGAGATAAGGGGGGAGGCTTGCAGGTGTTAGGAGGGGAGACATCTAGAGAGTATGAGGAGTAGGAAGAGAAAGTGATGAGGAGCCATAAAAGAGAAGTCAGAAGAAATAAGGATAGGTGGAAGAGAGATCACAGGATTAGGTGCACCTTTGAATATTTATTTATTTACATTCTCTTATATACCGTGCTATTCTGCATCAGTGCAGTTTACATTGAACAAACTGAAATTACATTGAACAGGACATTATAACTTGGAGATAACTATTTTACAGGGAACATGGGCTATGGAGGGTTAAGTGGCTTGCCCAAGACCACAAGGAGCACCTGTGGGACTAGAAACCCCAGTCCTTCCAGCCCAAGGTTGCTGTCCTCTAGTGGGATTTGAACCCCCGACCTTCCGGCCTGAAGTACCTTGCCCCAACCACTAGGCCACTCCTCCACTCCAAAAAGCCTTTGGGAGCATCCCACTGTGCCTGCGTAGCTGCCTTCCCCGCCTTTCCAGCTCGCCCTCCTCAGTTCTTCGTTTTCTGTGGCGCCGACAAGAAGCAATTCCTGTCACCGTAGAAAATGTGTTTTTTTTCTTATTTTTTGTGGTCACGTCTGCCTTCCGCTGACGCTGGTACCGACCCTGTCGGTGCTCACTTTCTTTCTTTCTTCTAAAAAAAAAACCAAACAAAAAACCTTTTCTGAGGGGAGAAACTCTTCCCTCAGGGCGCAATGACGCCATCATGGGCTTAGGCCTTTTTTTCCCAAAATGGACAAACCAGCCAGTAGTTTTAAGAAGTGTTCCAAATGTGGAAGTACAATTTCAGTCACAGACACCCATGACTGGTGTCTAAAATGTTTAGGACCGGATCATCAATCGTCAGAATGTCCTCTCTGTAGGAAGATGACAAAGAGAGGCCTGCAGAACAGAGCTGTGAAACTCAGCACCCTCTTTGCCACTGATGCAATTTCGGTAGCATCAACGTCATCGAGAGCTTCATCTTCCTCTCAGGGATCTCAGGTATCGAAACCCAGGTCTTCATCGAAGACTAGGTGGCCCTCCAAGGGTAGACCTCCTTCTAAGCATCAAGATGCCCTAGGCATTGCCGTGGAGGGGGACAAACCGACCAAACAACCCAGTGGGAGGTCTTTGCTTCCAAAGCCTTAGTGGGGTCCCAGGATGCTCCCGAGGCCTCTACCTCTGGAGAGCTCTTGGTGCCATGCTCAGGAATCGTAGCCCACAACTCTGGTACCGATACCCAAGCATCGGCAAGCTCCATGGATCAACGTATCCTGGCTATTGAGCAGAGCTTAGTGGCCTTACTAGCGGCTTCCGTACCAGTAAAGCCTCTGCAGTCGATTCCTCAGCCATTGGTACTGACAACTGACGTTGATGCTACCAGAGAGAATGTAGATATTGACGATATTAACATGTAAACAATTCTGAGTAGCTCATAACAGCCTGCTACAGCCAAAATGTATATAGTTATCCTGACAATGAGGAACTGGTACCAGAGAGAATGTAAATATTGACAATATTAGCATGACACAATTCTGAGCAGCCTATAACAGCCTGCTACAGCCAAAAATGTATATAGTTACCCTGTTTAACCCTGTATAAAGAACCTGTTTACTGTAAGTCCATTGTGGCCCTACCTACACTGGACAAATGCGTTACTTGTAAACCGCACTGATCTCAAATAGCGCTGTATAAAAGAAACATAAATAAATAAATAAACTGTACCGAAGGTGCCTGCATCGACTTTTTTGCTGCTTACCACACTACCACCCATATCGGCCCTCGAGTCCGTCTCTGGTACTGAGGTTCCAGCACCGAAACTTTCAGATACAATCTTCAAAGGGTTATCGAGTACGGGCAGAGTGCGAGCACCCTGCCCATCGATACTTCAAGTCTTCTGACTCCGATTCATCGTATGACGAATCAGCCGGTACCCGGGAATTGAGAATTCTCCCGGAGGATCCATCGCCGTCCTCACAATGTCGCAAATCCCCTCCAGAAGACATGTCTTTCCAAGACTTTATCCATAATGATACTCGGGGCCCGTTCATAATGGTGACTTCGGAGAAGGAACCTAGGGCTGAGGAGCTTGAAATTCTTCAATACCCTGCAGCCCCAAAGGAAGCTGCTACTCTCCTTATTCATTGAATACTTCACAACCTTATGCTTCGAATGTGGGAGACACCTTTAACCATCTCTCCACATACTTGAAGACTCGATACAATGTACCGGGTACCGGAGTGCCCCGGCTTCCATAAGACGCAATTACCACACCATTCCATGGTGGTGGAATCGGCAATGCGTCAAATTAAAAGTGCTAAAACACATTCCTCGAATCCTCCGGGCAGGGAATCGAGAACCCTTGATGCTTTTGGTCATCGATTGTTTTCAGGCCTCCATGTTATCGGCCAGAATCAGTTCCTACATACTCTACATGGGTATGTTCCTTAGGGAGGTGGCTAAGGATTTAGGGTTAATGGCTCCTCTTCTCCCTGGAGAGCTGATTATCTCACCCTGGCGAAACATGCCCAAAATGTTTCTAAATTTGTTAACAGGGCAACTTTCAACTGTTTTGAATGCATCGGCAGAACTTCAGCTATATTCATTGGTGCACGCAGAATTGCTTGGCTCCAAGCCTCTGATCTTGAACAGTGGATTCAAGATAAGCTGGGTAATATACCTTGCATAGGTGAAAACCTTTTTGGCAAAGACTGGCAGGATAAGGCTTCTCAGTTAGAATCTGAGAAAATAGCCTTTCTAGATCTACTGCCAACCCAGCTAAGAAAAAGACATCGAAGAAACCCTTTTTCAATAAGAAAAAGAAGTACTACCCTTCTTACACCCCTGCGGTGCACTGTCCCATCCATGCTCCCAAAAAGGGCAGTAACAACCAAAACAGCAAAGAAAGGCTCAGACTCCCAGGTCTCAGCCAACCCAGCAGACCCAACCTCCTCAGGGTCTTTGACTCCTTTCTGGAAAACATAGCTGTCCTGCCTCTGGAGATTCCAGATCCTATCCACATTCCCGGCAGACTATGTCACTTTGCCCACAGGTGGCATCTTGAAACATCAGAGCACTGGACTCTCTTCATAGTAAGGGAGGGGTACAAACTTCACTTCTGAAGTTTACCCCCCAGTCTCCTCCAAGAGAGTTCAGTTCTCAACCCCCTCTCACCACTCTGTTGTTGCAGGAGGTCACCTCCTTTTTTTCTCACAGCGTGCAATAGAGGAAGTGCCACTCTCCCAGCAAGGTCTGGGCTTCTATTCTCCTTACTTTCTCATTTCAAAGAAGACAGTGGGATACAGGCCCATCCTGGACCTCAGAAAACTGAACAAGTATCTACTTCGGGAGAAATTCAAGATGATCTCCCTAGGTACTCTTCTCCCCTGTCTCCAGGGTCAGGATTGGTTCTGTTCTCTAGATCTAAAGGATACATATATTCACATTCTTATCCATGCAGAACACAGAAGGTTCCTGTGTTTCCTGTTCCAGGGGAAACAATATCAGTACAGAGTCCTGCCTTTTGACCTCGCCTCTACCCCAAGAGTCTTTATAAAGTGCATGGCAGTTGTAGCTGCATTCCTAAGAACTCTAGGGAAATTTGTCTTCCCCTACTTAGACGACTGGCTCATTCGAGCAAGCACATCTCTAGAAGCCAATCTTTCTCTCACACGCACCATGCAGGTGCTGCAACACTTGGGATTTGTAATAAATCTTCCAAAGTTCCATCTCGTTCCCTCTCAAACTCTAGAGTTTATAGGGGCTCTCCTAGACACTCAAAAGTCAAGGGCTTTTCTGCCCCAGGCCCGCTGTGCTCGTCTCATCCAGCTTGCATCCCAAGCATGCCTCAAGACCTTTCTCACTGCTCGAGAAATGCTGCAACTCCTGGGCCATATGGCATCTACTGTACATGTGGTTCCATACGCTCAACTGCATATGCATGCAGTTCAATGGACCCTGGCTTCCCACTGGTCTCAAGCATCCATTCGTTTGGGAGACAGGATAATACTTTCTTTTTTTTTATTGAAGTTTATATATTACACATCCAGTATACTAATGAATGAAAGATAGGAGCACAAGTTCAAAATAAACAGCATAACATTAACCACAAAAGAAGAAAGAAGCAAACATCTCCAAAATTAGTCCACAATTAAATAAAGGAAATAAGGGGAGGTACAAGGAAAAAATGAAACGTATATCTAAGGTGCAACCTGCCCAAACAACAACAAAATAACCAAACAGGCGGAGACTTAAACGTCAGCTATATGGGAAGAGACAGCAACCTGAACTAAACTTGCTTCTCTTGCAATTAAGAACGCTAGCTGTTTTGGGTCAAAGAACAAATAAACTTTATTCTTATAAGAAACACAACATTTAACAGGAAATTTCAATTGGAAAGTTGCCCCTATAGCCAAGACCCTAGGTTGAAGGCATAGGAATTCCTTCCTCCTCAATTGAGAACCACAAGATAAATCAGGAAACATTCTAACCTGTGACCCCAAAAATTGATCATTAAAGTTCCTAAAATCCGAACAGAAAATCATAGCCTTATCTGTCTCCAAAGCCAGGGTAACCAGCATGGTAGACCTATCCATGATTATCTCTAATGAATTCTCTAAGAATCCAGTTAGATCCCCCCCACCCAAGGAAACAGTGCCTGGGGCTACCCCACGGCCACAAGAGCTCCTAAGGAAGAGTTCACCATGGCTATCGCATCCCATAGCGCCTCCATCGAAATGGTCTTTGGTTTCACCAAGGTTTTAATCCCAGAAGCCAGCACTACCCCTGTCCCAGGTGACAAGGTCTCCACAGCCACTATCGGGACCGCAGAGTCCTGTGATCTCACAATCTCACTCTCCACAGGAGCTGCTGCTTCTGCTGGCCGAGAGCCCTCTCTGCTGTCCCTCACCGGCATGCTTAGGGGAAGCACTTCTCCATCCAGCAACACATTTTCAGGTCTCGGCAGGGGGTGGGGGTGGGTGGGTTGGAGCTCCGGAGAGAGCACAGCACCCTGGACGCACAGAGCTGAGACACCCTTGAACAGCTCAGCTAAAGACACCGCTCCAGCGCCAGAGAAGAAGCCACACGAATCCAATGTCCTCTGTGCCGCAGAGCTCACTACAGGAGGACCCGAGGGCAGATGCTCTTGCTTCCATTTCCTACAGCCCATAACCGTGGCCGCGAAACACAGCTCGAACACAGAGCGACTCTGGTAAGCGCGGTTAAACTTTGGCAGCACTTCCTGCTGCCATCTTACTTCCTCCCCCCTCAGTTATTTATTTTCAGGATAGTACTTACTACATGTCTCATCCCGTCTCTCCAGTGGTGGCAATCCCCAGAACACCTTCTCGTAGGATCACCTTTTCAGAAGCCCCCACATCAGTGTACCCTGATGACGGATGTGTCCAAATTGGACTGGGGAGCTCATCTGGACAACTTCTCCACTCAGGGTCTTTGGTCTCATCAGGAATCACAACACCACATAAATCTGTTGGAACTAAGAGCCATCCACAATGCTCTCAAAGTGTTCCACGACCACCTTCACTTCTGCACAGTTCTAGTCCAGATGGACATTCAGGTAGCCATGTTCTACTTGAACAAGCACAGTGGAACAGGCTCTTGGACACTTTGCAACGAAGCCCTATACCTGTGGTCCTTTGCCTTACAGCATCAGATTCACCTACTTGCGGTGTATCTCCCAGGCAAACATAATCTCTTGGCAGACAAAATCAGTCGGGTACTGCTTCCCCACGAGTGGTCTTGCCATGCACACAAGGTTGCTCACATTTTTTGGATCTGTGGAACCCCAGATATAGACCTGTTTGCAAGTCCTCAGAATGCCAAACTTCCCTGCTTCTGCTCCAGAATGCCTGCTCAGAACAACCAAGCGGTAGATGCCTTTCATCTTCACTGGGGTCAAGGCTTCCTATATGCCAGGCATGTCCAACAGGTAGATCGCGATCTACCTGTAGATCGCGGAGGGGTCAGAGGTAGATCGCCAGCCCTGCTTGGCTCCATCTCTCCAGCAGCTCGCCCCATCGCTAGGAGAGAGCTTGTGCCGGCAGGTCATCTGCCGAGGGCTTGCCACCACTGCTGATCCTTTGCCTGTCTTTTTTCCCTGCCCACGGGAATTTTGCCTGCGGGTGTATTGGGGGTGCTTGTTGTTTTCGTGCCAATAGTTTGTGGGTACCCCAGGGGGCTGCTGCCTGCGCCCCGCGATGAGATGCCACAGGCCAGGCGTCATATCTGGTCTCCTGCCTCTCAGAATCACCCATTCCTGCCCCCGCCCAACACCCCTTAGAAGTGTGTTTTTTCCAGGAGATATCCATTCACCCGGGCTTTACCTGAATACACTTACTGTATTAGTTGTGTCGTGTGCTAGTCGTTGGTCGCTTTATAGTTCACTTTCATTAAACATTTTTGGGCAGACACAACAAAGTGTCAAGAATTTGGTGATTTTGGTGGGTATTTCCAATTTTGTTTTAACTTCCCTTTGCCTTGCCTTCGAATTGGTTCAAACCACTGACTTTTGCTTGCCTCTGCAATTTTATTTTGCCTAGCTTTTGCGTTGATTCTACACTGCAATTTTATTTTGCCTTGCCTTTGCGTTGATTCTACACTGTGTGGTGGTATTTGAACTTGTTTGGCGGTATTTGATTTTATCTGGTTTGCTGGACAGGTGTTTGAGTTTTTTTGATGATTGTTTGGTGGTATTTGATTATTGGTGCCAGTATGATGAATTCTTATTTTTACTTTTAGAACTGCATGTGTGGTTTTGGCATCTCCAGTCCTTGTATTGCACATCATCCAGAGGTCTTCAGTTCCTGTTGATCTTTAAAACTTTGGGACAGTGACGGTTTTGGACCAGATTCAGCCAATGTTTATACTAACTTAGCAGATTTGGCCTTCTTACATCCAGCCACCCCAGTATAACGAAGATGAGTGTTCCAAAGAAGAGCAAAACCTACCACTTTCATGATGAATGGGAAATGGACTACTTCTTCATCATGGTGAAAGACAAGTGTTGTTGTCTAATTTGTAATGCCACAGTATCCTTGCCCAAAAAGGGTAATCTGGAACGTCATTAGCAATAAGCATAGCAATAAGTTTGATGCTGATTTTCCACCCAAAAGTGAAATTCGTAAACTGAAGCTCAAAGAACTTAAATCGAAATTGGCTACTCAGCAACAGTTGATGGTGAAGCCAAGGTCACATTCGGTCAATGCAACCATAGCATCCTTCAAGGTCAGCAACCTGATCGCAAAGAAATGCAAACCTTTCACTGAAGGGGAATTTGTAAAAGATAGTTTTCTTAAAGCAGCTGACAATCTTTTTGAAGGATTTAAAAATAAGAAAGAGATCATAGCTGCTATTCAAGATGTACAATTGTCAAGAAACACTGTCATGCGGCGAATAGAAAAGATGTGTGGAGACACAATTGAACAATTGTTGGAGGATGTTTCAAATTGTGTTGCTTTCTCACGCCAACTGGATGAATCTACAGACATAAGAGACATAGCCCAGTTACTAGTCTTTATCCGGATGTTTTTTGAAGACTTCCGTATTAAAGAAGAACTAATTGGAATGATTTCTTTAAAAGGGAGAACTACCGGTCAGGAAATATTCAGTTCTTTCCATTCTTTTGTGACAAAGTGTAATCTTCCATTGCATAGACTTGTTTCCATCACTACTGATGGAGCAAGAGCAATGACAGGTGAGGTTAACGGTTTCATAGTCCTCTGTAGACAGCATGATGACTTCCCAGATTTCCTTTCTTACCACTGCTTCATTCACCAGCAAGTTTTGGCAAGCAAGAGACTCAATACAAAGACTGTCATGGACATCACTTTCAAAATTGTAAATCCAGTTCGTGGAAGATCACTTTAAAGATGGCTTTTCAATCTTACTCTTGATGAAGGGGCAGCGGAAATCATTTTGCACACAGATGTAAGGTGGCTAAGTAGGCACAAATGTCTGCAAAGATTTCGTGATTTGTTGAATGAAATAAGAAGTTTTTTGAAGGAGAGGGGAGATGACCAAGCAGAGTTGGAAGATGAGGAGTGGTTATATGATCTGGCATTTCTCGCTGACTTTACAGGCGAACTAAGTGATATGAACCTGAACTACAAGGTAAAAACAATTTCATTGGCGAGATGATGAGTACAGTTTGTGGTGAGGAAACCACGGCTGATTATAGAAATGCACAGGAAAAAAGGTCCTGTCACTTTAATTCAGGTTGTATCAAAGGTTTCCCCAGTAACCAGGAGTCTGAGACTCAGAAGCTAGTCATCCCTAAGCCCCGCCCACAGCAGCACGTCAGAGAGAAGCTTGTCCCTAGTCACATGTGCTGGGAGCAGGGTGTGCCTCAAAGGGAAGGAAAGTTTAAAAAGCTGATTCACAGAACAGAAGTTAGTTCACGAGGTACAGGGAGTTCACGAAGTTCAGAGGAGAGCCTAATCCGTAGTCCACGGAGTTCACGAGGTTCAAAGAGTTCAGAAGAGGGGCCAACACGGAGTACAGGAGGCAGAGCAAGTGAGAGAGTGTTTGCAGAGCCTGAGAGACCGAGTGTGAGAAATACTATTTGCTGTGAAGAGGAGATTGATGAGAGATTGCCAGACACAGCTGGGAATGAGAGGCTGGTGTCAGCAAACGGAAGGTCTGCACTTGAAGAAAAGCATGACTGGTTTGCAGGACGGAGGGAATCCCTAAATACCTCAGAACCAAGGCAAGTCTGTCCTTCTCAATGCCTACAGAGGAAAAGCCCCAGAGAATTACCCATAGGAGAGAAGCTAAGTTTAAGCCTAGCCAGAGTCCCAGGGAAAAGAGAAACAGCTGGTCTAATCAGCACGTAGCTCAGCTAACAGACGAGTTGCTGCAGAAGCAGACTTTACTGAGAAGGCTAAGTGATTTAATAAAGAAGGAAAATAGTCAGCTCTCTGTGCAGATACCTTATGCCATAAGTGAGGGGGATAGAGAGGAAGAAATGGACACAACGAATGTGGATAATAGTATTATGGATTGTCAGTGTACTATGTGTTTTAACTCTGACGGTGAAGAATCCTAGAAAAGCCATTATAGCTGTGCCATGCTCAGGAAGCACGTTAATTTGTGAAGACGTCACAAACTGCAAGAAACAGCTGACTGTGCTGACAAAGTGAAAAGCTAAGTTACATGTTTAAGGAACATTTAAAAGTTTTGTTTTTGACAAGAAGTTGTTTCTGTCTAAGAAGAAAGCATTTATCTGTTTAAAGTTCTGAAAGTGCCAATTTGATTTCTCAAGCAAAGTGATGCCTATTTCTGTTGGAAGTTATATTGCAAAGCATAATTTGTTCCTGTTGTTTTGAAGCAGTACCGTGGATTAAAAATCCTTTCCATACTTTATGCCTCACGCCTCCTGTGTATGAAGAAACCTTGATTACATTAAAAGAAATATTCTCTGTCTTGTGCCTAAACCCTCGGATCACAACTCCTTTGCCTTAGGATAAACTACGATTCCCATCAGCCCTTCTGGCAGCCATTACAGGGAGTCTTGTCTTAAGGCTAAAAGGCGACCTCACCTGCTGCCAGTCATCTACCTGGCCAGGAGGGGGCGACAAGTTTCATCCTACAAGAGCAAATTTGAGCTAATGATGACTGACCTTGCAAACAACACTTTTGATCATTTTCCTAATACGCAGTACCTTCTGGGACAATATCCAAATTTTGTTTTCAGAACGAGAAGTATGTGACAGAAATCTGTTCTGTTATCCAGGAATTTGAAAATAGATACTGTGACTTCCAAAAAATTGGAACAGTTGTGGAGTGCTTGTCATACCCATTCAAAGTAGATATGGACATTAAAGAAACTGCAGCTGCTATCAGTAAAAATTACTCATTGAAATGAAATATTAACCCTTAAAAATGACATTTTTCTCAAGACCCATGCTGAGCAAGAATCGTTTTGGAAGCTAGTGCCTAGAGACAAATTTCCCAACTTGAGAAGATGCAGTGAAGCTGTACACTCCTGTTTCGGTTCAACTTATTTGTGTGAATCTGCGTTTTCCTATCTGAAAATGACAAAGAGTACACAATGTTCCAACATGACAGATGAACATCTCCAGGATTCCCTGAGACTGGCCCTCACTCAATATTCACCCAACTTCAAAAAGCTGGTGGATGAAATGCAGGCTCAGACGTCTCACTAATGAGCAAGAGCGAAATATTAAAGATTGTGCAAGATCAGCCTGGATCAATACTTGACCTAAATTTAACACAAATTACTCAATAAAAGTTAAATAAAGTTATTACTCAATAAAACTTTAAGGAAAAATGTACTTTCCATTTCCCCTCGCAGTTCTTACTGGATCGTCGTCTCTCTGTTTTGTTTTTGCTTAATTTGCTTAACAGCTGATCATCCAAGTAAATGACAGAAGGTTCATTAAAAATGGGGGGGGGAATCCTCCCACTTTATTGGGTTAAAATTTAATTTGAAACTAATTTGAAACTTAATTTTCATGGTGGTAGATCACTGGCACTTTTGGCTGGAAAAAGTAGATCACGACCTGTTCGAAGTTGGACATGCTGGCTATACGCCTTCCAATGTTCCCTCTAATTTTCTGTAGGCTGTGTGCGCATAAAATATCAGCTGTGTGCAGCTTTTGAAGGAAGGTTAAATTTTTGTGCGCCACATAACGACACTCGGAGTTATATACTTTAAAATTTGACTACACGTCAGAATACAGTATGTACACCACATTGATTTTAATCAAATTAAATGAAAATAGACGATTACTAAATGAAGTGGGAAATTTCTAGTAATTACAATCATAACTTTTAAATTTTAAGACGTCTGTGTTGTTTTCTATCAGAATCAGAGCTGTAATTTTTGTGCGCTCTGTTGCAAAGTATGTGCGGTTGCTCGGCGAGGTGTGTGCACGCGCACACGCGCACAGCTTAGAGGGAACAGTGACGCCTTCCCTGGGTAGCATCTCATAGGGACATAAGTGCCATGCTGGATCAGATGTGTGGTCAATTGTGTCTAGCATCCTGGGTCACATGGAAGTATTTAGTAGATTCTAGCAGGGAGATTCCTTCTCTGTTGTTCACTTTCTTAAGGTATGAGATGGCAATTCCCATACCTACCTGGCTAATAATTGTTAATAGATATCTCCTCCAAAACCTTGACCAAACCTCTTTTAAATCTTGCTATATCACTTGGCTTGACTGCATCCTCCAGTAACAAATATCACAGCTTATTTGTACATTGACTGAAAAAACACTTCCTTAGATTTGCTTTAAATCTGCAACTTGTTAGTTTCATGGATGTCCCCTAGGCCTAGTGCTATTTAATAGTGTGAATAACTGTTCTCTGTTAACTTATTCTACACCACTCATGACTTCATAAATTTTTGTTATATCCCCTCTGAGCTGAGGAGCCCTAACTTGTTAAGCATTTCTGCATAAAGGAGACATTCCATCTCCTTAAATTAATTAATACAGTTAACAGGCAGCACCCCTGACACTGATTAGATTAGATTTTTTTTCCTGGGTCTGTATCTCTGTCTGCATGCACTAATTTTGAACACAACATTGCCTTATGCATATACTTCCATATAGCACGTAGAATTTGGTGTATGTGGTATGAGGCACAGCAAATGCAAACTACTAATGTCGAAGGGAACATATTAATAGTGAAGTGATTGTTCACTCGGACTCATCTTGATAAATTTCCTTTCCCAAGGTGTGTTTTGAGTATTTAATTTATAAGGGTCTGTTCCAAGATAGACCTGACTGCTTGAGTCCTACCAAAAATGCAGGCACTTAAATGGTTAGGACTGGTGAGCTACAGAGACCTAGGAGTCTGCGTGCAAATGACAAATAAGGCTTCTAAAATTAGAATTAGATGACAGACTTAGTTTCCAATGGCAGCTTTAAATACCAGCTTTGTAAAAATACAGCATAGGGACTGATTTATGCTTCAGGAAAACCTTGAAACAGCGTGATATTTAGAGGCATGTGTTACTCCATTTGATTAATTTTTATAGCTTTTTGTATTGTCCATAACATTTTGCATGAATGTGCAACATTTGCCTAATTTATTTTGCCCATCATCCTAACTTTTGGAAATCAGAATCTTCTGAGCTTTTTTTGACAAGCAGGGTCAATGTAGACTGGAGTATTAGGGGCTATTGGTGAACCTTCAGCTTTGTATTCCCCACTTCATTAACTTTCAGGTGCACATTCAGGCAACAATCATGATGGTTAACCTGTGCAATATGAAAATCCGATGTAAATAGTTTCCCCAAGTTAACCAAGTTTTATTTCCTGTTACCTGTAAACACAGTTCATTATATGCAACGTGTATGTTTTATGTTTTATACAAACCGCACTGATGTCAAATAGCGTGGTATAAAAGAAATGTAAATAAAATAAATAAATAAATAAAATATGGTTTTACCACCTTCCAGCACCTCCCCAGCAATCCTGTAAAAACACATAATTGGATATCATACTAGGTATAACTTTAATTTGGAGAGAGCGGAACAGCATTTGATACCAGGGTTTAGTCTTGACCAGTTCCTATAAATTCTGGAATAAATCCTCTGACAGGGGGAGGATATATGCTCAGGATCCAAAGAGTCTGACTGAAATGGTTCCAAGGAGACACACCGTACACAGAGTTGGTGTTCCAACATTCGTTTTTACTGGGAATGTTCTCCAAAATAGCACAGCTTGCCTTTGTAATAGCTTTTCCTTATCATCCTGCTAGACCAGTCCAGGCGAGTGGGTTTTGCTCCCCAACCAGCAGACCAGAGCATCTTCCAGTGATGTCATCACCTGTACATATGCTGGAGCAGCACCGAGAGAAGCCAGTATTTTCTGCCTCCAGCAGGTGGCAAGATGTATGGACTGGTGCAGCTAGGGCGTCTTCCCTGGCCCAGGCCATGGTCATGTGGCCTGTGTAATTCAGACCTCAGAGCTTGGGTCACATATATTATCTCTCCACATAGTGTACCTGGAACCTCTGCCTCCTGTTCTCCCTAGTTCCCTCTGCTTCCATACCTTGCTTTCCTGTCCTATTTATTTTATCTCACGTTCTTTTCTCTTTCTCATTTTTAGTATGTTTTTATTGTAAACCACTTTGAGATATGTGAAAGGTGGGATATCAAATATTTAATAAGCCATAACTCTTATTTCTTCGAGCCAACAACAGTTATGTGTCCAGCGCTGGTGGGTTGGAGAGCAGACAGGAGGACCCCACGGAGCACCTGAGGGTATTGCTTTCTGCAAGCTTTTCTTCCTTTCTTTGCCTCTTCTCTTTTTTCCTTTATTTTTAATTCACCCTCTGTTTTGCTACTTGCATAAAGCAGCTTAAACCAGAAAACCCCTCTAAGGCAGTTGGGCTTTCCCAGGCCTGTGTGGGCGGCTGGGGCAATTCTTCTTAGATTTCTATTGCCGGCCTGACAGCTGCTGGGACTTCCTTACTGATCAGAGGTTCCTTTTTCACTGTGGTTTTTCTGCTTTGTTGAGTGCTTTTTTCTTTGTGGTTTTTCTGTTGAGTGCTTTTTTTTCTTTGCAGCTATTTTGTTTGCTGCTGCAGTGCTGAGTCATGTGGTTCTATGCAGCCTTTGGTCCCCGGCAGTTTATTTCTGTGGCTGGAGTTTTATTTACCTCAAGAGTGTTGGGAAGCCTTGGTTCACATTTTTCAGCATGTTCGGGACTCCCCAGGGAGGGCCCAGGACTAATGCTGATTTTGACTGCCTCTGCCTCGTCTCCCCTGGTTTTTTCCCACTGGTAGGCACAGCGGCCATCTTAGATGGCCACATGCTTCCTGTGGAAGGGGAGCATGGTAGGATGGACACAGCCTGAAGTCCACTGGTCCCAGTGGTTTTCCAGGGCCCCAGGCCCTTTTTTCAGTTGACTTTGAGCAGCAGCTCCTGAAAGAACTCAGGGGTTGTTTTCAGTCTTTAGTAGCTTCATGGCAGTTCCCTCGCAGAGGCCTGAGGTACTGACATTCCCTATAGGGGACAGGGCTCTCTGGGGTATCTGCCTCTAGAAGCTGGGGGGTTAAACTCTACCGTTTTATCTGTTCCTCCAACAACTGGACCTGGTCCCCTCTGGGGGGCCCTAGGGAATGTTTCCTTGTCTTCAACAGGTGAGTACATGAGGAAAAAGGAGCTTTCTCAAATGAAGGAAGAGGCTCTGTCGTGGTTGGTTTATCTCATAGAGAGGACCTTTCCATCCCTGTTCAGAAGGTCGGGGCACTTCTGCACTTGGCAGAGCCTCCTCTGGCTGTGGTTCCAGAAGTTGACCCAAACCTAGAGAGTTGGAGATATCCATCTGGTTTCTTCCCTTCTCTGAGCCCTTGCAAAAGCTTGTGTCTTAAGAAAGGCACTGGGGCTGGGGCTGTGGGGCACTTTGGTCCTGGCTTGGCTGTATCCTCTGTGCCAAAGGGAATGGAACAACCTTGGAGTCCCTATGGTGGTTGCCTTGATCACAGTGGTGATATAGCATGCAACCACTCTTTGGTATAGAACTCCAGATAACCCATGATGTGATGATGGAAGCCCTCCTCAAGAACCCCTTGCGTCTTTGGCCTGGGATGCTCTCACAGTGCCTTTCTTGGGCCTGGTGGGCCAAGCACTCTTCTGTTATATTACTTACCAGTTAGCTTGGAAGTGGCAAGATTGAAGTCTGGGCATAGTTTGTGGAAGATGCCCTGTACAGCATGAGCAGGATCTCTTCTCTGCTGTGGTGGCTGTGGTGATCCAGTTTTTAGAAACATAGAATGATGATGACAGATAAAGACCATGGGCCCGATATTTGAAAGGCATTTACACAATTTACAGACCAGTAAACCATATAAATGCCTTAAATTGGGATATTCAAAGACACTTGCATGGTTAGTGCCATTGAATAACGCCTTCTAACCCCGCTACATGCCCGATGCTATGCATTTAGCATCGGGGCATGTTGAGGGCGTTCCAGGGTGGTGCGGAAGCACAGACTGTCGCTAACTGGGTAACAGCAATATTGCACTGCTACCTGATCAGCGATCTGCAAGTAAAACTTGGCATAGCAAAAGTTGGCCTAGTTTTACCCGTGGAAGCTAGCTATGTAGCGGTGCAATATTGCTGCTACCTGGTTAGCTTTGGCAGCTTCAGGGTATGTACGACAACCACAGATATTCAATGCCATTGCCGCAGCATTAAATATCTGGGGTTAAGGGTTGGCGGGCAGGGCTATATGCTGTAGCGTATAGCCCATAGCCTGCCCATTTGAATACCGGAACCCATATGGCCTATCCAGGCTGCCCTTCCATACCGACTACTACTAAGCCACATCTCAACTGCAGCTTAACAAGCTCACCTTTAATGGCAGATGGAAGGACCTTCAGAGCCTGATAGAAGCCCTTGGTGAAGCTCACCCTTAGAGGCTTCCAGAAGGTAAATCTAGATGTTCTATCCCTGCATAGGGCTTGATGGGGAGGTTGAGAACAGCTTAAGTTTGGGAGCAGTTCCGGTGACTTCATCTGCCTGTGGGCCTCTACCCAAGAAGTGTCCTTTTTGGAATTTCAGGTACTTTGGGACTCAGTAGGAGCCTCCTTGGGAACTAGTAAGCCTTCACAGTGTGATTCCTGGATCCCTTCTGAGGGGCGGATGGTTAGTGGACTTCTTCAGTTGGTTTGCTCAGAATGGGCTCATATTGGCCTTTTGGATCCTAGAGGTCCTCTAGCAGGTGTATGCTCTAGAGCCTGCTTTTGTGGAGTCTCCTTGTGGCTCTGCCCAGTAGAGCAGTGATTGAGAAAACTAATTAGTGCCTTCTGCCATTGCAGATTTTTGCGCTTGTGGTTTCAAGCTCGAAGGTGATACTCCTCTTCTTTCATGGCACAAAAAATGGGTCCTTCTGGACAGTCTCTGCATGGGTTCTGGTGTGGGACTGAAAGTGTGTGCTGGCTAGGGTCGAGAGTAGAAACCACGAGGCAGCGCCACTAACAAAGTAAGTGCTGACTCATGGTTTCTGAACTATTTGCCATTATTGTAAACCCCGGAGAGGGGTGGCAGTGGTGGCAATGGGGGGGGGGGGGCATTGGAGGGCAGCAGGATGGAGGGGCTTGCCTAGAGCGCCTCCATTCCTTGCACTGGGCCTGTTCTCTATTAGCACTGGACTGGCAGTGCAGACTATGATATGAAGTTCTCCTGAGCCTGTTGGTCCTTAGGAGTGAGGATTTCTGTGGCAGTGGAGGTTCCAGTTCTCTTACAGTCTGGCCCTGAAGAGGTGTAAGCTCCTTTCAGAAAAGGTGCCCTGGAGCAGTTATGGTTACCTTTCTTAGGGCTAGAGGGCCTCTTCTTTCAAGGCCTATGCTGAGGTCTGGAGTATCTTTGAGGGGTGGTGTTCCTCTCAGACCCTGGATGTTAGGAAGGTGGAGGAGTGGCCTAGTGGTTGGAGCAAGGTACTTCAGGCCGGAAGGTCGGGGGTTCAAATCCCGCTAGAGGACAGCAACCTTGGGCCGGAAGGACTGGGGTTTCTAGTCCCACAGGTGCTCCTTGTGGTCTTGGGCAAGCCACTTAACCCTCCATAGCCCATGTTCCCTGTAAAATAGTTATCTCCAAGTTATAATGTCCTGTTCAATGTAATTTCAGTTTGTTCAATGTAAACCGCACTGATGCAGAATAGCACAGTATATAAGAGAATGTAAATAAATAAATAAGGTGAATGTAGTTGCCATTTGGCCCTTCATTGGTCTGGGTCAGACCAAGATTTAGTTCAACATGCTCTTGTGGCTCAGTTGGTGGCCCTTGTGCTATCGGGCAAATTCCAAGCATGTCCTTGATAGTGTATCCTGATATGACTTGCCTCCTCAGGAGGGTAAAGCAGTTCCGTCTATGCATCCATTTTGGACCACAGTGGAATCTTTCTTTGGTATTGCAGGCGATGAAAGATTTCCCCTTGGCTCCTTTTCTCGAGGCTCGATCCTACACGTGGTATTCCTGATGACTTTCACATCTGTTAGATGGGTGAGAGTGCTACAGGCCTGGTCCTGTAGGGGATGTTTTCTGGTCATCTCAGCAACACCTGACTCTCTGAGGACAGTGCCGCCTTTCTCCCAAAAGTGCTATCTTCCTATCATCTTTTTCAGGATATGACTTCATGGAGGAGGACTTTTGGTCAGACCACTCGCTGCATTGGTTGGATGTGA
The DNA here is from genome assembly GCA_033557465.1 of Ichthyophis bannanicus. NCBI lineage: Eukaryota > Metazoa > Chordata > Amphibia > Gymnophiona > Ichthyophiidae > Ichthyophis > Ichthyophis bannanicus. The sequence continues at coordinate 43,085,639 of CM066037.1, read as the reverse complement.
GGAAGGAGTTAGAAAGCATCTGAGATTACTAATTCCTCCTGTTGGTCAGGCCTTTTCCTTCTACCTTGGTCTGAGGACAGCACAGGCAGTGGCCATGTTCCTGATTGCCTGCTGGATTGTGGAGACTTTTAGTTCAGATGTCTCTTGTATGGGAAAATGAATTTAGTTCACACTTTTCTCAGAAGTTCCAGGTCAGTTATATTCAGGCACTGTGGGTATTTTTCTTTCCCCAGAGGGCTTACAATCTAATTTTGTACCTGAGGCAATGGATGGTTGAAGATCACAAGGAGCACCACTGGGATCTGAACCTGACTTCCTTGGATGGGAGATGCGTGCTGAAGGGCAAAGCTTACCGAATTAGGGCACGAGTCTCTTCCTGGGCTGTTTCTGCCTTCGTGTTTCCGGAAGACATCTGTTGGGCAGCTAACTGTTCTTCTTTGAGTACTTTTGTGAACACTATAGATAGCATGTGGGAGCTGCTCTGGCTGGCGCCTGGCAGGGTAGTGCTGTCCAGAGCTCTGCCTTCCTACCACCCTGAGTACTCACTGCTTGGGTACTGTATGTCCCACTTCTCTGGATTGGTCTAGCAGGATGATAAATTTTGCATATCTGATCATTTTATTTCTTTGAATCCTGCTAGACCAGTCCAGGAATTGCCCTGAGAAGAGTACTGCCCACAGGTTGGGAAGCCTAGCTACCTCTTCACTGCCTTTTCATTTATTTATTTTTTTAACATTTCTTATATACCGCGCTCTTTGTCATCAGTGCGGTTTACATTGAACAATATAACACTTGGTCAATTGAATTAGACCATCGTCTACATAGAACAGGGATTTAACATGGAGGTAACTTGGGGGAACTATTTACATTCTTAGTACAAGTAAATTTAGGTCTAAATTTGCTGTAGGTTTTGGACTCATATAGCTGTGGCTTGGGGTTGGGAGGGTGGGGAAGGGTGAGGGGGGGAATATCCAGATGTGTAAAATACGTGAGGAAAAGGTGGTGTTTGAGGGCTTTTCTGAACAGCCTAAGGTCCTTGATTGCTCTAATGCTGGGAGGGAGCTTGTTCCAATATCTAGGAGCATAGTTCTGGAATGCCCTATTGATGGTGGCCTGGTTGAGCTTTGTAGATTCACTTGGTATGAGAAGCTTGTCTGCAGCCAGCGGTCTCCTAGGTCTGTTTGCATTGTGTATGATGAGGTTGGAAATAGATGCAATTGACATTTTGTTGAAGGCCTTGAAGGTAGTGAGGAGGGCCTTGTAAAGGATTCTGGAGCATACTGGGAGCCAGTGAAGTTCTTTTAGAATGGGGGAGATGTGGTCATTCCGTGAGGCTCCACAAAGTACGTGGGCTGCTGCATTCATGGCTAGCTGTAGAGGGTTGAGGGTGGTTTTCGGGAGACCGTGAAGTATTATATTGGCATAATCGAAGTGCGGTGTGACTAGCGCTTGGAAGATGGTGCGGAAGTCACCGGGTTCGATCATTGGTCTCAAGTGCTTCAGGGTTTTGACCTTGTAATAGATAGCTTTTACAGTGTGTTTTATGTGTTCCTTGAAGTCCAGTTGTTTATCCAATATGACCCCAAGATAACGTATATTGGATTTGACCGGGAGTTCTGCGTCTCTGACTTTCAGTGCTGGTGGAGGAGAGAAACCTTTATTTCTTGTTATTATTAGGACTTCTGTTTTTTTGAAATTTATACGGAGGTTCTGAGTGAGTAGCCAATCCGTTATTGCATTGAAGCAGTTGATTAGTACAGTGTAGTCTGGGCAAGTGACAGTTATTGGTGTAAACAGCAGCACGTCATCTGCGTACATAAGGCAGGATATGCCGAAAGAGCGGGCAATGTCACAGACTGGCTGCATGTAGATATTAAAGAGCAGAGCAGACAGGGAGGAGCCTTGGGGTACACCCTGTTTCTGCTGGAAAGGTTCAGATGTGTCATTACCAATGTGTACTTGCTGCCATCTGTATTCGAGGTAGGATTTACACCAGTTCAGTATCTGCGTCTGATGCAGAGTCATTATAAGAGAGCCGTCAGTTTTGAACACAGTTGTGTTTTTTTTTATTAATGTTCGCTTTGAGTTTTTCAGTCTTGCTTTAAGCTTGGGAAGTGACATACAGTACCTGCTTCTCGCAGAGCTGCGCTGGCATATATATAGTTGTTTTGACTGGGAAGCATATCCCCCATTCATCTGGACTAGTCTAGCAGGATTCAAGAGAAATAAAATTTACCAGGTATGTATAATTTCTCCTGGTTGTCGTTTTCATATAATAAAGTCAGAATAGGAGTTTTGATCCTTGCTTGTAAACGTCCTGAGATGTCCTTACTTCCCATCTGGACTTTAGGAGCTCTTTGGACTAGTGCTGGGCTCCTTAACTTTTCAAGGACCATTGTTGCACCTGTTTTCAGTTGTTTGAATCTGTGCGCCTGCTCCTTTCCCTTTTTGACTCGTGGACCAGAGCATCGGATGGACAGCTGTTCTTTTCTGCTTTCGCCTTCCATACAACTGGGCTGCTCTGGATAGGCACTTGATAGATGTTTCTCAGCACTTTTGTGAAGATCTTCATTCACTGCTGAAACTCAGATCAGGCTCCTCTTTCCCCTTGAAAGGCTAACCCAGAATGAGCTGTTTATTCCTTCAGAATGGTGATACACTCCACTCTACTGCTGCATCCCTCAAGAATAGCTGCTTATCGTGACATGCTGCATACACCATCATAGAGACTTTATGTGGTCCTTTGCATTCACTGAAGGAATTTAGAGACAGAAGGCAGACTTACTCTGTCCAAAATCCAACCTCAGCCTAATAGTCAAGAGTCTAAACTTCTCCTCCTCACAACTTTTTTGGGGTCTCTGTCCAATACTTGGGCTATACTGTTGTGGCTGTTCCTAGAGGAGAGTGCTCGAATCCAACAACCACAATATGTTTTTGCTGGGAGGAGCACAATCCTTCATATGACACAAATATGTGTCTCACACTGAAAGACCACACTTGACACACTTCCTAAAACACCTCCACGGCCTAACCTGTACATAAGTTCTCTTCTCTTGTTGTAAATTACCCTGCATGCCAAATTTCCCCCATCCTATTGTTTCAATGTAAAAAGTTAAAAGTTGTAATGTAAACAGCTTTGATTTAAGGATGAAGCAATATATAAAACCTGTTAAATAAATAAATATTCTTTAGAAATCATGGCACATTGTGAAAATGGCCATCTCCTGAGACACTACACTTGAGAGATTTTACCTTGGAATGTGTGTGTGTCAGAAACAGAGGGATTGGCGGAGGATGTAGAGGTACATGCATGTGTGCATCAGGTGAGTAGGGCTGCATGGGGAGTTGAGGGTGTGTTGATGTGCATATGAGGAGGTAAATGGCTGTGTTAGTGAGTGACACATATGTGGGCTCCCCACATTTAGGGTATGTGCCTGACGTGGTAGATGTGTGTTTAATCAGAGAGTCTAGCTGGAGCTCAGGGAGAACTGATATGAAGATATAACCAATCCAGTGATTTAATTTATGAAATCAGAAGCATGCAACATTTTATGGGCCTAGTGTTCAGAGGTGGTGGCTAACGCTGTTAAAGCGGCTAGCTCCTGCCAATGAACTTTAAACCCAGATATTCAATGCCAAGGCCATATCTGGGCCCTGACATTGAATATTCAGGTTTCCCGGATTGCCGGGAAGCTAACCGGACAGTGGCGATATTGAGCTGCTGCCCATTTACTTTCTGTGGTGTGGCCTTTACTGCACCTGACTTTCGCCGCGTGTTGATAACTGGGCAGCAGCTCAATATCAGAGAGGAGAAATTAGGAAAATAAGACCTGAAGATATTCTGAAAATGATTATTCAGGACAACATACTGTAACCCACATACCCTGGCTTAGAAGTGAGGTTCATGACTGTCATGGTATGCGCAAAACTAATCAAACAAATTTTTCTTCCAAAAGTTAATTAATGCAATTTAAATCTTTTTTACAAAAGGCAAATATGACCTCAGGATGGCTTATGCCCTACATTTAGTGAAATTTTCATTATAGGGAACAGCTGACACTCCCATCACTGGTCATTACAGCCTCCAAGAAATCTTTTATTAAAGTTTTTTAAATTTTTAACTATATCGTTTAATTCCACAAGAGTACTTTTGGGGATTCAAATTACTTATAATATACTATAACACCAAACATAAATACAATATAAATAGCATCTTCTTGAAAAATCAACGGAGCATCCACGGACATGTCTTCCACCTCCTGTTAAAACATGGGTATGAGTTGATAGAATTGTAGGAATGTCTGAATGAAGACTGAGAAGATACTCCCGCCTTGTTTTGATATTGAAGATATTTTTGCTTCGTTTGATATTGGATCATTTTGATGTCGAATGCTGATCACGGATTTCTAAAGCTAAGTAACTGTAGACCTTCCACCTTTTTACTACTGTTTATATCTATTAAGCTTTACTTCTGTTTTACAGGAGGTGGAAGACATGTCCGTTGATGCTCCGTTGATTTTTCAAGAAGACGCTATTTATATTGTATTTATGTTTGGTGTTAGAGTATATTATAAGTAATTTGAATCCCCAAAAGTACTCTTGTGGAATTAAACGATATAGTTAAAAATTTAAAAAAATTTAATAAAAGATTTCTTGGAGGCTGTAATGACCAGTGATGGGAGCGTCAGCTGTTCCCTGTAGTGAAAATTTCACTAAATGTAGGGCATAAGCCATCCTGAGGTCATATTTGCCTTTTGTAAAAAAGATTTAAATTGCATTAATTAACTTTTGGAAGAAAAATTTGTTTGACTAATTAAGTCCTGGATTACTTTGTAGTTTAGTGCAGCTCTTATACAGTTATTTGTGTTATGCGCAAAACGAACCCATTTGGACAAACTGCCCCGACAGTAACTTCAAGTTTGCTAATCAAATAAGGTGGAAATTCTGTACATAGTTATCTTTATGCTTTAGCAGAACAAATGATGTTTCAATTTGGCCTTTGTCTTGTTTTGTAGTCTGGCTCTGCATCCTGAGCGAGCGCTGGTGGCCACGGGACAAGTTGGGAAAGAGCCGTTTATCTGCGTCTGGGACTCGTATACAGTTCAGAGCGTGTCGATACTCAAGGATACGCACACACATGGGATAGCTTGCTTGGCCTTCGACTTAGACGGACAGGTATGTTCACACTGTTATTTTTATTTTCCAGCTTACCTTGCCGAGATTCATATATCTTCTCTTGAAAGGGTTTTTCTGCAGCCTTTCCCCTCTAGCTCTCATTAGATGGTTATGACACGCAACTTCTAGAATTTTCCTGTTTCTGGTTTCTTGAGAGATTCCCGCTGGCTGGTTAAGCTGATATTTAAATGCCTTGGTGGTCAGTCGTGGCGATTAGATATTGCTGAGATATTCAGCGACAGCAGCTGGATTGGAGTTGCTGCTCACTATGCACGTGCAGACATGTGTTCAGATATTGCGATTTTTAGCTGGCTCTTCTCTGCATTGAAACTTCAGCCAGCTTTTTCGTGTGGCCTGTCAAAACTAAGGCTGCTGATAATTGTATTAACAATAGGTGTCGGCACTTGCCGGTTAGTGCAGGTCTTGTCCTTGCATTGTCCATGGACCGCCCCTGCGCTAACTGGAGAATGCCAATATCTGATGTGTGCAGATATTCAGCAGCAGTACCCAGAGAGTACTGGTAAATATTGTGGTCAGTACTCTCAGCTGCCAGCCTCCCTTGACCAGCTGGCTAAGGGCTTTGAATAGCGACCTGAATGTGTCTAAATCGGGATACTTTAAAGGAGTGTTTTCTCTCAAAATATCTCTTAAAAAACCTGTGGTTCCTATCCTTTATAGAAATTATGATATAACTGGGTTCTGCACAATAGCTGTAATGTTAGCTGAAAAGGGTTGTTTTAAAGGCTGCTGCCTGAAGAGTTTTGAAGACTGTAGAGCGGGCAATCGCAGCTGTGGTTTTATCTCAGCTTTTTGTATTTTCCTGCTTCTTTTTAGTACTGTTCGCTGCTTTTGCTGCCGCCGCTAGTATTTATAGGGCCCAGTATTTAGCGTGATTAACGTGGTTAGCAGACTTGCTGTCCCTGTTAATCGCGGTGACCAGGGTATTGATGGCACTCGTGCAGTTAGTGCTATGAATACTCCCCAGTGCCGCTGCTGAATACCAGACACTAGCATCGGGGAATTCCAGGGGCAGAGCAGAGACGGCACCCCACAAAACCAAGTAGCAGCAATATTCAGCACGGTCTGCTTATACGTAGGCGACAGAACCTGGGAACCTTAAAGGTTGGCCTAGCTTTCACAGCAGAAACTAACCGGCTGACCCAGATATTTAGTGCCGGTGGCCGGATGTGGACTTGGCATTGAATATCCAAGTCAAAAGTTAAGTGCCAATGGCTAGCCACTTTACAAAGACTAACTGCCGCCGCTGAATATCAGAGTCATCATTTCTGTAGTTCTACTGATGAATACAGTGCTTTACAGATACACGTGAGAGATGGTCCCTACTGTCTGCAGCTTACGATTTCATTTATTTAACACGTCTTGTGATACCGCTTTATCATTTCAGTCAAAGCGGTTTACATTGTAACTTAAACTTGGTAATGTACATTAAACAGGACAAATAAAAGAATCAGGGAATTTCATTTATGATGGGAATGTTTAATAACAACATGGGTTTGAATAGGAGAATAAGGGACTGAGATTTAAAATTAACCTCAAAAAGGTGGGCTTTTATCCAGAGCTAGAGAGCATGACGCCCTAATTCAGGAAGTTTATTCCAGGTGTACGACACAGCAAGATGGAAAGAACGGAGTCTGGAGCTGATGGTGAAGGAGAAAGACATAGATAAGAATGACTAGCTCTATGAGTGGTATAAGGAGAGACTAGAGGAAAGTTGAGGCCCAATCCCAACCCAGACATAGAAGCCCTCTGTGCACCCAGCTGGAACCAGACGCCCAGAGGGAGTTGCGCTTCTGATCCCGCGGGGCATGTCTAGCCGCGCAGGATCAGAATTGTGAACAGACCTGTTTGTGCAGGCCGGGACCGCGATTCAGCCCAGCCTGCATGTACAGGCCTTGCCCGATTTAACTCAGTCAGGGCTTTTAAATGGAGCCATGGCACCATGGTGTCCAGTTGCTATAGCACTGTGGCTCCATTTAAAAGCCGCGATCCCTAGCTGCTGGCCTTCAAATTGCTTTCCCCACAGCCCAACCCCTGATCTAGCCTCCCAGGGCCAGAATCAGGCTGCCCCCTGCTGCCCCTTCCCAGCCCCGGGCCTGCCGATCCTGCCACATCAGGGAAGTTATTCCAACTCTGAGGTGGAATAACTTCCCCGTTCAAGTCGCCGGCCCTGGACGTACAGGGCTGACATTAGAATCGGCCCTGTACATCCAGGGCCGGCAAACACCCACTGCCTGCCCTAACGCCTCCCCTTTCCTGCCCCTGTCTAACTTCCCTGTACAACGCACGGGGAAGGAGGACGGGGCCAGGAAAGAGCACGAATAGCGGGGATGGACATTCCAAAGGGACGTCCATCCTCACTATTCGTTGCTCAGAATGATCCTCTTAATGAGGAGTTGTAGAATGAGTCACTTGTAGGTCAGAAGAAGTTTGAACTGTATGTGGAAAAGAATAGGGAGTCAGTGAAGTGATGTCAGAAGGCAGTTATGTGAGTGTAACGACACTAACAGAAGATAAGTTCTGTAGCCAAGTTTGAATAGATTGAACAAGATGGCTCATTGGGAGACATGTGAGAAGCAGGTTGCAATAGTCTAAACCAGAAGTTCCCAACATTTTTGTTGGTGTGGATCCCTTATAACCTCCAAAAACGTTCAGAGACCCCCAATTCATTCCCACCACTTTCTCTGGACCCCTTCCCTTCAGCGCTAAGCCTATTCCCGCTATATCTCCCTTACCCTTTTAGTCTGCACCAATCTCTCTCTCTCCAGCCAGCCAGTTCCTACCAATCTGTTCTTTATCCTATGCCTCCCCCCAGTCAGTTCCTTCCAGTCTCTCTTTCTTCCTCCCAGACAATTCCCACCAGCCTCCCTCTCTTTTTTTTTCACTTCTCTTTGTCCTGCAGACCCTCTGTAATAGGTTCACAGATTGCTAGGGGTCCGCTGACCACAGGTTGGGAACCATTGGTCTAAGTAAGAGATGATAAGAATGCAGATAAGAGTTTTCATAATGTGTATAACACAGAGTGTGCTGTCCTTGGTATTTGAATAAAATACATATAATCAGCACCGCTATCCGGATAGTGGGGTGGTGCAGAATATATGTATAATGCAGACAGTGTAGGAGTTATCCACACAGGGACAATATTCAATCTGCTCTTCGAATAACTATCTGGATAACTTTAGGATAACAGACCGAATATCACCACTATCCATATAATTTCCAGGATCGCCTTTGCACCACACCTCTCTGCCCTGGCATTGTATGGATAGTGCTGGAGCCATAGTGGACTGCTACGCGGTTAGCATCCGCGGCTAGAACTAGGTGAGCCAAAAGCGATCGCTAACTGGGTAGTGGTCCAATATTGCTGCTACCCAGTTAGCGGTGATCTCCATCCCCGCTCTGCTCCGGAATGCTCTGATGCTAACTGGAGAGCATCGGGGCTCATAGGGAACATAGAAGCAGATATTCATCTGTCTAGGTAAAGTTGAATATTCCTATTTAAGGCATTTACAAAGTTTTCTGGGCTGTATACCATGTAAATGCCTTTCAAATATTGGGCCTGTGACTCTTTGAAAGGCCTAAATTTTTGCAAAATCTGTGACCCAAGTAAATGAATCAGTATCCAAAGATTTGATTGGGTCCATGGATTTTTCATTTCTTGCTAGGAAAATAAAATATTTGGATCACTTAGAGGTCCTTTTACTAAAGTCCATTAGGGTGTTGCACGTAGCAGAAGTTTAGCGCCAAAACAAATGTGCAGTAAGCGCAAAGCCTCCACGGGAACTGTTGGGAGCACGGCCAGCATGTTCCGTCAGGTATCGAGTGGCTATGTACCCTAACCCGCAGCGGAATTAACCTAAGTGCGCTTAATGCCATCCATAGAGGCGTCATTATGTGTTCCCACTTACTGCCACATTGACAACGCATGGCAGAGGTCTCCACGTCCATAATCTGCCCTAACCCACCTATTCCCCGCCCAAACACACGATCTGCAGTTATCACAGGAATTAGCACATGATTACTGTCATGATGCACAGTAACAGTTACCACATGCTGAAATGAGTGTAAACTGGTACTAAAAGGATGGGAAGAGGAGGGCAAGATATTAGGAACTATCATTTTATGTGTAATTTTTTTCTGCACCATCAAATTTCTCGTGAGAGATGCCTATATAAATCTTTGGAATGATTTTTTAACGTCAGAAAAGAGTTCAAACATATCTGCCAAAGTGTAGGGCAAAGAACTGGTCATACTTGAAATTTATCTTTTACTTGCTGAATTATTTTTCTTTTTATGCTCCTTTGTTCCTGACTTGAAACTCCAGCGCTTGGTCTCCGTTGGCCTGGACTCAAAGAATACAATCTGTGTGTGGGACTGGAGGAAAGGGAAGATTCTGTCCATGGCCCCAGGTCACACCGACAGGGTAACTGCTCTTTACTTTTACTTGCAAACTAAGGATGTGAGAAATCCAAATACTTCTTATTTCACATTCATTCTTACCACTATACAAATAACTTCAGTAAGCTTTAATGGGAAAAATTCTGTGCAAAATGCAGAGAATAGTCAAATCCATCATTTTCTGCAGTGTCTTGTCATTTTTTAAAATGACCATTCAAACAAATGCAAGGAGCTCCTCATCTCGAGGCAGTCCATAACCTAAAGGGCCCATTATTCTCCTGGTCCTCTCCCTCTCCATCACTCAGCTCGCACATACTCTTGTCCCACTGGATGGTTCTCCGGGAAGGGATTTCCCTTCAAGGCACAAGCTTATCTCTGTGCTCAGTGAATTTTGCAGAAATAATATCTTTGTAAATATGTAACTACATAGGCGAGGAAGGAAATAAAATAACAACTTACAGGATAATTTTATAACTGTGTGCCTATAAAAAAAATTGAACGTGCATTGTTTTTACCTCTGTTTTATAAAGACCAAACAAAACCCCATAAGGTAGGGGAACACCAGTGGTGATGGAAGTGTAAATTACCTCCACCTAAGCTGGAACGGGACCAACACAACTAAGAGCTTTGCAACAGCATATTTTTATAGCTGTGACTTGCACTAAACGTTTCAGTCATAAGTCCAGTAAGTATGTCTGAAAATGTTTTCTACATGCACTTAAACTGCACAAGTGCTTTAGCTATATCTAACAAAACCCTTTGATATTGCTCAAAGAAACATTTCAAAAAAATGAGCAAAGACAAAATACTCATCCATTCAAGTTTGCGCCTGTCATTTATACAGTCAGCACCACTGTTCTTCCGGCCTATTACTCAAACTCTGTACTTACATAATAAATTCTGTAAGACCAGATCATTAATCTCCAAATACCATTAGAGCTTGATGACCCAGTCTTATAGAATTAGCCTACAAAGTAATGATCATTTAATCAATTAGCATACTTTAAAAAGTTTTAACATTCATTACATTTTTTTAATTAAATCAAATGTGTGAAATGAACTAATAACATTTCCTAAAACTGGGAAAAAAAAAGCACAGTCACCCAAAATTGTTTTTGTCCAGTGCACACCCCTACAGGACAGGTTGCTAGAAATTCTGGACCAGCCTAAAATATCCTCCCACCCCCACCAACTGGATAACTTGGCAACTCTGAGAGGAAGGGGTTTGTGGGGACAGAAAATCTTCATGTTTATTTTCAGTGTGTATCTCTGTACCAGCTCTCCAAAGCAGGTGCAGCAACACTTACCTGCAACGTACTCACTATCTCCCCCCCCCCCCACCAGCTGGATTTTCAAAGGAAAACTGCAACTTTTTAAATTTCAACTAACTTAATTTTACCAGAATAATTGACTTTCAGAAATCGCACTCTTAAGTCATTACATTGCTGTTCTAGCATTATTACAGGAGTGAGGGAGTACCTAGTGGTTAGTGCCGCAACCTGATGACCAAATAATCACAATTCGAGTCCCACTCCTTTTGTCCATGGACAAGTCACTTTACCCTCCATTGTCTCAGAAGAAAGGCCTAGCAATCTACTTCCAGTCACACCTTGCCAAGAAAACCCAGGGACTGCTGGGTCACCAGGAGTCAGCATTGATTCAGTGCACTAGTCCATTGTTATTACATTGCATAATATATATACACTGTACAAACAGACCACTCAGTGCAGTTTACAACATGAAAGTACAAAATCCTGAATTACAAATAAACCCAACAATCACCAAATCACCCAGCTACAGTGGCCACAATCCCCAAATGGACCTCACCATCCACAGTTAGAAATGACATAGCGATGTAACTTAACACCCCATCTTGTTTCCCTGACTCCTACTTAACAAATCTTCCCCAGAAGCCTGCTTAAAAAGGCTAATTTACAATCCCTTCCAGAAAGCTTTTACGTCATACAGTCCCAGCAAACTCCTGCTATTCGTCATCTAATGATGCTCAATATTACATACTTTTGTGTTTTTGCAAGATTATAACAACATTTGGTTTAGTGGAAATAGCATGACGTTAGAATTACACTCCTCGAAAAGAGGTTTTAATTCCTTTCATTGCTACTTCTGGGCATGCTTTGTTCAGTTTTCATTCATGATGGTTAACTAAAGGGCTGCACTGTTAGATCTTCTGATGCCTGTTCCGATTCTCCCCCCTGGATGTAGGTTGCTCTTCACGTTCTCTGCTGGGTCCTGGTTGTATAGCTATGCTTGTTGATTAGAGTTTTGATTTTTTTTGTTTGCAGATATTTGATATTTCTTGGGATTTGTACCAAGCAAACAAACTTGTCAGCTGTGGTGTTAAGCACATCAAGGTACTATACTAAGTTCTTCCTTTTTTCCTTGCATAATATGGTGAAATTTATGAGGGGGATATTCAGCGGCAGTGGCCAGCTCAGTTAAAGCAGCCGGCCGTTGCCATTTTATCCTCTTAACTGGGGAAGACGAGTTAACTCGTCCTCTCTTTGCTATTTAGCAATGGGACAGCCAAGAACTCGTCTTCAGATTACTTCCTGTCCTCCAATCACCACCGGCACATGCTAAAACTTGAACAGTACAGCTGAGCTGTTCCACCGTGGATCCAGAAAACGGGGAGTTTAGACGTGCAACCTGGGCAATGAAGGCTTACTGCCCATCAGCGATCGCTGATCAAGCCTGTCCCATGATCACCGCCAGCATCCATGATCGCTCAGGGCAGTCTGACAGACACCACCGCAGGCCCAGTAAACAGCGGCAATCCTCCCGCCAGAACAGTAGCAGCTCAGCTGCATATAAACACAGCTGAGCTGCTCTGGTTTTGGCGGAAGGGTGGCCGCTGTTTACGGGGCCTGCGGTGGTGTCTGTCAGACTGCTCTGAGCGATTGCGGATGCCGGCGGTGATCGGGGGACAGGCTTGATCGGCGATCACTGCAGGGCAGCAACTCTTCAGTCCCCAGGCAGTGGATGGCGGGCTACTTTACGTTTGCCCCAGTTAAGGAGTTAATCTATAACCGAATATTCAATGCTGGGGCCTTTCTGGCCAGCGGCACTGAATATCTGGTTTGCCCATAGAGTGATTTACCTATCTGGTCAGTGGTGATATGCAGTCACTGGCTAAATAGCCAAACCGGGTAAAGTTAGGCCAGTTTTAATTTTGCGTATGTGCCGTTGAATATCCTGCTCAGTGGTATTAATGTGGTTAGCAAGCCTACTAACCTTGTTAATCTCTTTGAATATGTTTTTCAAAGTGTATTTTATGTTGAAATTTCAAGAGGCGTGTTCTTAATCCTGAAATTAATAATCACGATGAAATATGTATCTGTCAGCTGGATTTTATTCTTTATTCTTTATCCTTGCTGTGTGACTTGCTTTTATTTATTCAGTTTCTTTCTGGACTAATCATAGAGGCACTGTATGCAAGTTACAGCATCATCAAGTCAGCACAACTGAAACATAACTATCACTAAAGCAACATGCACAAGACAATATATTCAATTCATAAATCAAACATAAAGCACTGATGAACTCAATTGAAAAATATCAAAACACCAGCCAAAGTTACCCACATAGCAGTCTCAAAATAGGAAGCGGGTTGCAGTCAGGTCAGTCCTTTTTCTTTCTGATTGGGCAACTTTAAAATTAGCTTTTTATTTTGGCTGGCGTTTTAATCCTCCTGTTTCAGTGATGACTGCTCCATCATCAGGTTCCCCAGTGGCACGGGGTGTGTGTGTGTGTGTGTGGTGTTAAGCCCCTCCCCCCATACTGTACAGATTCTTGTTTCAGCCAAAAGACCAAAAAAGGATTCATCATTCGTGCATAGCTTAGATCTGTAGTGGGATCCCGGCCCAAAAAGATGCTGGAAGTAATACTCTTATTTGTGTGATCTGAAGAGAAACCTGAATATTCTGCCCCTTTTTTTATATACTGAACTGATTCATTTGTATTGTAATTGGTCAGGGCAAGCTTGGTGGGCCCTAGGCAAACAAACACTTTGCCCTTTCCCATTGTAATAAAAGTATGTTTAGAACAGGGCCCTACGTGAATATGACTGTAAAGAAAAATCAGCAGAGGAGGAAACCGCAGGTAGGATGCACCGCTGCCCGATTCCTCCAGCTGCCTAGAGGACAGTGCACATGGGGGCGAACATACAGGTCTCTGCAGTCAGATATTGCGACTAAAAATGCAATATCATGAGACTTCCGGTGTAGCCAGGGTGGAAGAGGGACATGAGTGAGAGAGCTCTCCGGCCCGCACCAAAATTAAAGGGTAGATTCAGTTTCCCCAAGCAAGTAAACCTATAGGAAGAAGGAGTCATAATGCTGAAGGTGGTTAAATTAAAGCAAGGAGCTACAATTAAAGAATTTTACGCTGCAAAAACAGGAGCGTGGAAAAACACCCTGGAGGATAAGAGGGCCCATCCGGCGCCAGCGTCTCCTGCTTCCCTGAGGGAGATGTGGGAAACAGAAGGAGAGGATAAGACCCAGATGGATCTAGCTGCGATTATGAGAGAGATACGGGAATCGAAGGGGGAGATTGTGGAGAGAGTTTTTACAAAGTTGGAGGAGACGTTCACAGGGATAGGGCAACGCCTGGAGGAAGTTGAGGCCAGGGTCAGCCAAACAGAGGATTCCCAAGCGGCCCTACAGCGCACGGTAGTTTCCCTGCAGCGGTAAGTCAAATGATTGAATTCAAAAACAGAGGACATGGAAAACAGAGACAGAAGGTCTAATGTTAGAATTTTTGATATACCGGAGGGGGCGGAAGGAGAGAGGACACTGTCAAATTTGTAAAGGATATGCTGATGAAGTGCTTCCCGGTCCCCCCCTCGCCGACGCCATTTGAAGTGGAAAGGGCACATAGGGAACTGAGGCCTAGGCCTGAGGCATCTGCGAACGTGCGTGTTATAATTGTAAAATTACTTTGTTTCCAAGACAGGGAGCATGTTGTTAGAGCGGCAAGGAAATCAAAGTTTGTGCTCTACAAGGACTGGAAAGTATTTGTGTTCCCAGACTTGGCGATGGAAACAGTCAAAAGAAGGAAGGATATGTGAAAAGTGAAGGATTCTCTGGCAAAGAAGGGAATACATGTGGCGATCTGGTACCCAGCAAGGTTTACGATGGTGGTGAGGGGCACGAGGAAATTCTTCAATACGTCGGACGCCTTGGAGAAGTTTCTAAAGTCACAGAAAGGAAGGTGCATGGAGAATAATGAAGACTGTAGCGAAAGGGGGGGACAGGGATCCCTTGGAGAAACGGAGGGCGAGCAGTCGACACCAGTGGAATGAGAGGGTCTACCGTGTCTGGAAAATTGGATGCTGGACTGGTGGAGCAGTTGTAAGGAAGAGACCAGTTATAAACTTGAATTGAAATTTGGCATTGAAATTGTGAGATGTGAGGCAAAATAAGAGAAGATGTATAAGAGAGATAGAGGAGGGAGGGCTTGTGGGAAAGGATTGGAGAATGATTGTGGGTAGGAGAGGGGGAGACAAGAGGGGAAACTGAAGAGAGGGGGAGGGGACTCCTACCAACATCCTCCCGTGATTCTTAGATGGGGAAGTAGAGCAGAAGGGGGAGTAATATGGTGAAGAGAGGGGAGAATGAGCAGGGGATGGGGGGAGAGTGGAAGGATGGTGCGAGGAGAGAGAGGAGGGCTGAGTTGAAGAAGACTGGGCTAATGGAGGTCAACAAACAAAAAAAATTGTGAAGGGAGGGTGGTGGTGGAAAATGTTATAATGTATTAGAAACATAGAAACACGATGACAGAAAAAGACCACAAGGCCCATCTAGTCTGTCCTTCCATAACTACAACAGTCCACTTTTTACCTTTAGAGATCCTCTGTATAGAAACATAGAAACACGATGACAGAAAAAGACCACAAGTTAAGTTATGGTTTCGTTGTATTTAAGCTCATGCTGTCAGTTGCCCGTTGGGTAAATGTAGGGAGAGAATGCGAGGGGAAGGGTAAAAGCAGTGATATCTACAAGGGAGGGATATAAGATAGCCTCCTTTAATGTGTGGGGGATTAACAGCCCTATAAAAAGGAAAAGGATTCTCACACAACTGAAAAGGAATAAGGTAGATATTGCCATGTTGCAAGAGACACATTTGACAAAGGAGGAACAAGAGAAATTAAAATCCCAGGGGTTTGTATAATTGTTTGGATCGGCATATAATTCCAAGAAGAGGGGGGTGGTGATCCTTATACACAAAAGGATTATGTTTATCTCATATGAGTCAGGGAGGATGTAATGGGTAGGATAGTGTGGGTAGTGGGGAGAGTGGAGGTGCCATTTCTTTATCTGTACGCCCCCAACGGGAAGAAAGGTACCTTTTTTATGAAAGCTTTGCAAGATTTTGGGGAAAGGGCAAAAGAGGACTGGATCATCAGGGGGGGAACATGAATTGTGTGGTGGGTCCTAAGGATAGGTCCAATTTCCAGGCAAAACTACACCGGAAGGAGGGAAAGGAATTAAGGAAGGGACTAGAAGAATTTGACCTGGTGGACATATGGCGGTGGGAGAACCCTGGGGGGCAGGAGTACACTTGTTACATCATGAGGCAGGGGACATATTCTAGATTGGACCTGTTTCTGGGGAAAAGAGGACAACTTAGGGTGTTAGGGTGTATCCTTATCTTCTCCATTATATTATCAGTCCATGGGATGGTTACAGAGGTGTGGAGCCCACAGGGGAAGAGGAGAGGATGGGAGATGGGAGGATGGAGGGGAAACGATTCATTGATCCAGTTGGAGGAAGGAAAGGCTAAATTCCGACGTGCTTGGAGGGAATATTTGGAGTTGAATGATAATGGGGAGGTGTCGGATGCCACGGTGTGGGATGGTGGGAAAGCGTTTATGAGAGGGGTGATGATTCAGTTTGGAAGCCAGAAGAAAAGAGAAAGGGAGATGGAGAGGCATAAATGGATGGAGGAGTTACAAAAGGAGCATAGTAAAACGGGGGCAAAGATAACCCTGCAAAAGCTGTGCCAGATTTGGGCGAGAATAAATACCTTAGATTTAGAAGGGGTGGAGAGGATGCGGAGGGCCTCCAAAAGGAATTTTATGGAGGGAGGGAATAAGGCGGGAAGGATGTTGGCTAGGCAATTGCAAAAAAGGAGGGAAAATCGGACGGTGGGGGAAATTGTGAACAGAGACGGAAACAGGATAGTAGAGAGTCAAGGTATTTGTAGGGCATTTCGGGAGTTTTATGAGCAATTGTATAGAGGACAAGAAGGGAGTAGTAAGGAGAAGATTGAGGAGTATTTGGATAAGATTAAGGTGCCAAGGGTAGTGGAGGATACTGTGGTCTGGATGGGGAAGCCAATCAGTGTGGAGGAAGTAGTTAGAGGGATTAAGAAACTTCCCAAGGGAAAGGCGGCAGGCGAAGACAGATTCCAGGCGGAATAGTACCATATAATGAGAGAGGAGGTGACTCCGTTTCTTGCTAGACTATTTACAGGTATAATGCAGGGAAATAAGATGCCGGATTTAATGGTTCAAGCTAACATAGTAGTAATTCCTAAAGAGGGGAGACCTCCCAATAGGTGCGAGAATTACAGGCCGATCGCGTTAATTAACAGTGATGCTGAGCTGTACGCAAAGATACTGGCAAATAGGTTGGAGGGGATTTTTCCTGATTTAATTCACTGTGATCAGACAGGGTTTATCAAGGGTAGGGTGATAGCAGATAATGTGAGGAGGGCGGTGGGTCTCCTCCACTTTGTTAAAACAAAGAAGCTACCAATGCTGTGTGTGGTGCTTGACTCCGAGAAAGCATTTGACAGAGTGGAGTGGGCCTTTTTATTTGGGTTGATGGGGAGGATGGGATTAAGTAAAGAATTTATACAGGGGGTAGTGGCCTTGTATCAGAGCCCCGCAGCTAGGATCCTGGTGAACGGCCATCGCTCAGAGTTATTCGAGCTCCAGCGCCATACGAGGCAGGGATGCCCCCTATCACCGCTGTTGTTCGCAATAGTGATAGAAACACTTGCGATTCATATAAGGGAACAAAAAGGTATTGTGCCGGTGTGTGTAGGAAGTACTCAGCATAAGATCCTTCTATATGCGGACGATACCTTGATATTTATGGCAAATCTGTCGGAATCCCTTCCAATATTATTCGAGGAGTTGGAAAATTTTTCAGGGGTGTCGGGTTTTAAGGTGAATCTAGTAAAACAGAGGCCCTGGCGTTGGGGGGGGGGGCTGGGGAAGAAGGAGATTATTTATTTATTTATTTATATTTTTTTTTCTTATATACCGCGCTATTCATCATCAGCGCGGTTTACATGTAACAATAACTGTGCAGTGAAGACAATCTACACTGAACTTACAATATAACAGAAATGTACAGTTTTAACAGGATAACTACATTACAAATAACATATGTTAAAGAGAAACTAACTATTTACATGTTGGCTTATCTGAGAATTGTAGTCGGTCTGGGTGGGAGTTAATGCTATTTGTCAGGTGGAACAACAGATTAACAACTTTCCATTTAGACGGGCCCTGGGAGATATTAAATACCTAGAGGTGAGAATTATGGAGGATCCGGGGAAGTTGTTTGAGCTCAATTATAAACCATTGGCAGGTAAGATCAGTGAGGAGTTGGCGAGGTGGTCTACGCTGCAGTTGAGCTGGGTGGGATGGGTAGAGGTCATAAAGATGAATATTGTGCCGAAATTCCTATTCATGTTTTCCCAGCTGCCCATCTGGATTCCGGGGTATGTTATTAAGAAGTGGGAGTCGAGGTTGGTGAGATTCGTGTGGGGTGGTAAAAGGGCATGGATAAATGTGTGAAGATTGCTACTCTCCAAAGATTGGGGGGGGGGGGGATTTGTTTCCCGTCCCTGAATTGGTACTGTAAGGCCTGTGTGGTAAAGGCATGGCGAGATCACTATTGCAGAGGAGGAGAGGTGGCATGGATAGAATTGGAAAGAATAATAATGGGCTCCCAGTCGTTATTTCAATGGTTAGAGAAAGGAGAGGAGGCTGGTAAGGGGGTAGGGGGAACGAGTACCCGCTAATAGGGGCCATATCAGTGATTAACAAAATGTGGAAGAAAAAGGGGTGGTTTCCAACCCCATTGTCACCCTGGGCCAGAATGGGAGATTACTCACCATTTGGGGAAATGGATTGGATTAAGAGTGGGATGTTGAGTTAGAAGGGAGTGGAGAAATTTGTAGATCTCCTGGAAAGGGGGGTGGTTAAATCACATCGGGAGTTGAAGGTAGAACTCAAGGAAAAATCCCCCTTTATCAATATTTTCAACTCAGACATTTCCTGGATAACGGGGGAGTCGGGAAACAAATTACTAGGCCTAGATCGCACATGGAGCTGGCACTATTTCAAGGAAACTTGGTTAAGGCCGTAATCTCGAAACTATATAAAGTTCAACTGATGGAAGAGGAGGAGTGTGACACTCAAATACAGAAGAATAAGTGGCACAAGTGGTTGGGAGGAGAGTTGGAGGAAAAGGAGAAGAAAATTCATGAGAGTATGTATATGAATACAGGGGTTTCCTCTTGGCGACAGACACAGCTCCAGATTTTACATGGGGCGTACATTACCCAGAGAAAGTTGTACTTAGCCAGGAGGAAACAAACTGATTTATGTTGGAGAGGGTGTGAGGGGGTAGGGACTGTTTTCCACATGTGGTGGGAGTGCCCAGTGATTCAGAGGTACTGGGGGACAGTAAGGGAAGGAATGCCGAAGGGGAAAGGGAGGACGGGTGGGGGGGGGCCCCAAGGGATATGCTATTGGGGGGGAGAAGGAGAGGGAGGAGAAATGGGGGGGAGGGCTGTTAGTGGAGAAGCTCAAACTGACATCAAAAATGGCAGTGGCATGGAAATGGAAAGGGGAAAACAGACCCTCGGGGGCGGACTGGAAATTAAAAATTGAGGAGGCGGTGAGATTTGATCTGTTAACGGTCAGGATGAGGGGGAAGTTATGGATCTTTCATAAAATATGGGACCCATATTTAAATGGATAGAGGAGGGGGCGAACTATAGGTAGGGAGGGAGGGCATCAACTATTCCAGTTAGTAAGGGAGGGGGTGACAGCATGAGCTACTATTTGTGTTTTAAAGTAAAGTTGATGACTTAGTGTTGGATATATAAGTGGGCGAAAGGAAGGGAAGGGAATCCCAAGGGTACATAAGATGCAATATGTGTATATCCTGGATAGTTGATATGTAATAGGAGCAAAGTTATCTGTAAGTGAAACTTATTGGATTTGTCAAAGATGGTAGACTTGTTCTGTAATAGTCTTGAGGGAGAGGGAATAGTTTCGTATTGTATGTAATTTCCCTGCCTTTCACAAAGTTCAGTAAAAATATGATTTAAAAAAAATGCAATATCACAGTACCTCCTCATACCGGCAGCAGTGTGGGTGGAGGACTCTCATGCAATGTGGTGGTAACGTTGGCATAAACCTGTTTTTAGGAAGTGTAAGGATTCCATCCCTGACCAGAGATGTGCTGAAAGGAATCCTGTGTGCTCAACTGTCCAGAAGGATGGAGTACAATGGAATAAGGCAAAAAAAAAAAATCTTGTATAAGAAGTAATATATTGCAGGTGATCATGTTCTATGACTTAGAGCTGGGATATATCCTTGAAAGTATGGACAGGAATAACCGAGCAGACCAATAGGTATTTTTCTGCCATTATCCGCTATATTATTATGAATACAAGTGCAGAATGGCTTCCTTTCCTGTGCCTTTTCATAGATTTGTGCCTATTCATTGGGGTGGCTAATTAAAGTATAGAAAAAAAGTTTTGAGACCTTTGGTTTAGGCCAAAATAAATTACTCGGCAGGGCTGTCGGTGCTTGTTCTATACCACCTACTGAGCTTTCTCACTATTATGTGCTGGATCAGGGGAACGAGGGAGCTTTGCCAAGGGATAGCCATCTACAGAAATGGCAGCTTAAATTTTGAAATATTTATGCTCTAAAGAGAGAAAGGAGAATGAAATGAATAAATATATCAATATTTTATTATGGACTGCCTGTCATATTTCATGACTTGAATACAATTGAAGTTGCAAGTCTGCGACTGAAAATCCATAATGCATGATGAATTATAAAGTGTTTAACAGTCTCCGTGACTAAAGACATCATGCAGTGTATTCCAAGAGAATTAACAGTTCACAAGGACAGAAGATGAAAAAAGATGTACTAACACCCACTATCGGACCTGATTTACTAAGGGGGTCATTTGAGAAGCTCTGTTCGTGCTTTGGACGTTTGAAAAATGGGTACGCAAATGTCCAAATGATGGAGACCTCCCCAAAGCTATTTCACAGCATGGGTTTAGAGATGTCCCTGGTGCGGGCACGCTATCTAGGATGGAGGGTGTGCCAGAGACATGACCGGGTGTTCCTCTGCACTTAGACATACACAACTGATTTCAGAAATGCCAGGCACATCTCTGCCCCGTCGAAATCTAGACTTGCTCTAGGGCACAAATAGGCATCAGAAAAAGTGTCTGTTTTACCAGCAGCACATCCTGAGGTTGTAGAGAAGATGGTACTCTATTATCCCCATTACACATCACATTCATAAAGATACTCGTGGGAATATAGGGAAAAATGATTTGTGACTTTGGCACTGATGAACATAACCACCTGCAGATTGGCTGACTGGGACGCGTCTCCCATCTGAGATGCAGTTGTGGGGACATCTGTGTAGATGTCCCTGGTCCATTTCGGGCGCGTCCACATTTCTGAAATCGTGCGTGAACCTGGAGGTAATCAGCCTTTTCGGACACATTTTTACATGGAGATCCTTAATTGCACTTGGATGTCATTTCTATTCTCCAGGACCAAGCAGGAAGTCAGTCCTCACATATGGGTGACATCGGCGCCGACGGAGCCCTCGTGCGGAGCATTTCCCCAGCTTTCAAAGAAAGCCTTTGGGAATTGCAGCGCGCATGTGCAGTCCCCTTCCCGCCCATGGGTGCCATCTTGCTCACTTGCTCAGTCTTCTTTTTTCCGCAGAGCCCGACGGACGTAGTTCGTTTTTCGCCGAGGAAAAAGTTGATTTCCCTATTTTTTGTACTTCTCCTTCGGTTCGACGCTGGATCCTTTTCCCGCCTGGGCCCGATATGCCGGTATCGAGCCCACTCTCACCTTTTTCGGTTTTTGTCCTTCGTGACTAGCGTTCGCGCCATTTTTTCTTTTTTCACTGGCAGCCCTATCTTTTGACCTCGCAGGGGCCCTTTTTCCCCCAATGGCTGCCAGCGGGTTTAAAAAGTGTGATCGGTGTAAGAAACTTATGTCTCTTACCAACACACACGACTGCTGCCTCCGCTGCCTCGGACCCGATCATGACCCGATGATTTGTGGTCCGTGTGGCAAAATGTCCTCGAAGGCGTTGAGGAGTCGGCAGCACCAGAAGGATAGGATCTTCTCTGACTCCGCGTCCGGACGGGCCCGGACCTCGTCAGAGGCCTCGACGTCTCGGGACTCCGGCCCCAAGCAACGTCGAGGTTCCTCTGAGCAGGGGTCTCCTTCGCGGGAACAGCGCAGGAAGAAGAAACCCGCGAGGGCATCGTCGGTGGATGCTCCTGGTTCCTCGAGAGCCAGGTCGCATAGCCCCGATAGCCGTCCCGGGTCTTCGGAGTCTGAGAGGCCTGCCAAGCAACCTTGTCTCGAGATGGAGTCTCCTGGACACGTGAGTGCTGTAGTCCTCGTGGACTCTCCTCCAAGGGAGCCGACATCGGGCCCGACACCATCGGGGCCCGAATCGGGGGCTGCTGGGTCTCCTGAGCTTGGACTCAGGTTGACGGCCTTGGAGAGCAGCCTCGCTGCCTTCATGGAACAGCAGCGGGCACTGATCGCTGGTCTCACCGGTGCATCTGCCCCGACCACCAGGACATCGACGTCCAAGTCGACCCGGGAGGCCGAGCCGATCCTCGAGTCCATGTGGTCTCGAGTCGATCCTCGGCCATGGTCTCCCTTGGCCTCCCGTTCGGGACCGAGGTCGTCAATGCCGGTACCCTCGGCGTCGGGGCAGAGGGCATCAGTGCCCGCCCGACCGGAGCTGCTCGACACCTCCTCCAAGGAGTCGGGCTGGGAGACGGAGGATGAAGAGTCACCCGACACCTATCGGACTCGGTGTGTCCCATCGGACTCGCCGGAGTCCGAACCTCGGAGACGATCCCCACCAGAGGATACCCGGTTCTCGGACTTCGTGCGGGATATGGCCAAGGCCTTGGCCTTCCCCGCAGATCCCGAGGAGGAGCCTCGAGCCGAGGAGCTCGAGGCCCTCCAGTATGACTCTCCCCCGAAGGAGGCCTTTACTGTACTGGTTCCTCCGATGCTGGAGCGGCTGCTTTTCCGCATGTGGGAGACCCCGGCCTCGACGCCGGTGTTAAGCAAGCGGGTCGATTCTATCTATCGAGTCCGCAAAAGCCCCGGGTTCCAAAAGGCACAATTACCGCACCACTCGATGGTTGTGGAATCGGCCATGCATCGACTGAAAAGTCAGAAGATGCACTCCTCGGTGCCTCCCGGCCGGGAGGCCCGGAACCTGGATGCCCTCGGTAAGAAGTGCTTCCAGGGCTCTATGCTTGCTTGCCGTGTCCAGACATACCAGCTCTACAAGGGCATGTATCTCCGAGACCTGGCAAAGGAGATTGCCGGGTTCTCGGCTGGTCTCTCCGAGGAACCTTTGCAGAGGTTCCAGGCCTTGTCCACCGGTATTCGAGAGTGCTCGAAGTTTATCTCTTGAGCAGCCTACGATGGCTTTGAGGCTTCGGCCCGAGTAGCCGGGGACAGCAATGGTGCCCGCCGACAGGCTTGGCTACAGTCATCCAACCTCGAGCCATGGGTACAGGACAAGTTGGTCGATGTCCCCTGCCGAGGTGAAAACCTCTTTGGCAAGCCCATGGCTGAAAAGGCTGCAGAACTCGAGACCGAGACTCTGACCAGGACTAGGCTATCCAGAAAAACCTCTGCCCCTTCTCCGAAGAAGGGCTCGGGAAAAAAGACCTTTTACCCGAGGAAGTCATCTGCCTATAAACAATACCCTCATTATTAGGCCTCTGCAGCTCCCCAACAGGGTCAGCAGGCCAAGGGGCAGGGTCATGGGTTCCGTAGGCAGAAGGCCCCCAAGCCACCAACACTGGCCCCTGCTCAGCAGGGTGGGGGTTTTTGACTCAGAAAGCATAGCCTCTTCTCCTCAGCTGGCTTCTCTCAGCACAGGAGGCCAGCTGGCCCACTTTGCCCACAGGTGGTCAGCCGTCACATCAGATACCTGGGTGCTTCATATAGTCCAAAAGGGCTATCTTCTCCATTTTCACCAGGTACCTCCCTCCTATTTTCCAGGGGAGCCTCCAAGACTCCCTCTGCACAGGGACCTACTCCTTCAGGAGTTGGCAAGTCTACTAAAGGAACAGGCTGTGGAACCGGTGCCCCACCACCTGAGAGGTCACGGCTTTTATTCCAGGTACCAAAAAGAACAGGAGGCCTCAGACCCATCCTAGACTTGCGCAAACTCAACAAGTTCCTGGAGAGGGAAAAGTTCAAGATGCTTACCCTTGGAATCCTGCTGCCCTACCTCCAGCAGGGAGATTGGCTATGCTCCTTGGATCTAAAGGATGCTTATACTCACATCCTTATTCATCCAGACCACAGACAATATCTCAGATTTGTTGTGGGAGGAAACCACTATCAATACAGAGTATTACCCTTTGGCCTGACCTCCGCTCCCAAGGTGTTCACCAAGTGCCTGGCAGTGGTGGCGGCCTATCTAAGGCTTCAAGGTCTTTTTGTGTTTCCGTACCTGGACGACTGGCTCATAAGGGGCCAGTCTTCCCAGGAGGCCAATCAAGCCACCCTTTGCACTGTGGCTCTGCTTCAGCACTTGGGGTTTGTCATAAACTTCAAAAAGTCCACTTTGCTCCCGTCCCAGAACTTAGAATTCATAGGAGCAAGGCTGGACACTCTTCAAGCGAAGGCTTTTCTACCAATGGACAGGGCCCACAGGCTGATGGATCTGGCCAGGCAGTTTCGCAGCAATTCCCTGGTCTCTGCCAGGCAATTCCTGAGACTACTCGGCCATATGGCTTCCACGGTTCATGTCACCCCCAAAGCCCGCCTGCACATGCGGCCTGCTCAGTGGAGCCTTCGCACTCAGTGGCATCAGGCCACAGGGAGCCTCAGTAAGAATATCCGACCTGCTGGTCTCCTCTCTGCAATGGTGGCTTCATCTTCCGAATCTGGTACTCGGAGTGGTTTTTCAATCCCCTCCGCATTCTCAAGTGCTGACGACAGATGCTTCTCTTCTAGGTTGGGGAGCACATTGCCAAGGGACATGTACTCAGGGTCTCTGGACCCCTTGGGAGGCTGCTCAACAGATAAACTTTCTGGAGCTACGGGCGATACGCCTAGCTCTGAGAGCCTTCTCCCATCTCTTCTCTCACCAGTCTGTACTATTCCAGACGGACAATCAAGTTGCCATGTTCTACGTGAACAAACAAGGAGGCACAGGCTCCTTCCTTCTATGTCAGGAGGCACAACGGCTGTGCTCTTGGGCCGTCAATCACGGAATCCTCCTCAAGGCTGTCTACCTCCCAGGTCAGGAAAATTACCTGGCGGACAGACTGAGCAGGATCCTGCAACCACACGAATGGAGATTGAACCCGTTGGTGGTTCAGCAGATCTTTCTCAGGTGGGGCCTCCCCACCATGGATCTTTTCGCCAGTCCTCTGAACCGGCAACTCCAGACAACCGCATCCTCTCAGAGTAGCAGCGGATGCGTTTCTGATCTCATGGTCCACAGGCCTGCTGTATGCGTTTCCTCCCACGGCACTAGTGTCCAGAACACTGTTCAAAGTCCTCAAGGACGGGGCCTCAATGATCCTGATAGCCCCCAGGTGGCCGAGGCAACCATGGTTCCCGCTTCTGCTGCAACTGGCGGTGGCCACCCCTCTTCCTCTGGGGTTTCAGCACGATCTCCTGTCTCAGGATCAGGGGACTCTCTTGCACCCCAACCTCCAGTCCCTTCATCTGATGGCCTGGCTGCTGAAAGGGTAGTCCTGGCTCCCCTGCTACTGCCTCGTGAGGTGGAAGATGTAGTCTTAGCCTCTAGGCGGCAATCCACCAGGAAATCCTACGCTCTTAAGTGGTGTAGATTCTCCGTATGGTGTGCTCAGCACAGCGAGAATCCCTTCTCGTGCTTGGTAGCGGTAGTATTGCAATATTTGCTTTACCTCTCCAATCTAGGCCTTAAGTCCAACTCTGTCCGGGTTCACCTCAGTGCTCTCTCAGCGCACCACTCGCCGGTGGACGGAAGGCCTCTTTCCAACCACCCTTTGGTGGCTCGTTTTCTCAGAGGCCTCCTTCTGCTTAAGCCTCCTTTGCGTCCACTAGCCCCTGAGTGGGATCTGAATGTGGTCTTACAGCGGATTACTTGTCAGCCCTTTGAACCTATGGCTACCTGCCCTCTCCGTTTTCTCTCCTGGAAAATCTTGTTTCTGGTAGCTCTTACCTCTGCTAGGCGAGTGAGTGAACTTCAGGCGCTAGTGTCTGATCCCCCTTACCCTATTCCTGTAGAACCTAGTGTATTTTTATTTTATTTATTTTATTTAGTAAACATTTGTATACCGCTGCTTCCTACGATCAGCAGCGGTTTACTTTACAGAATCATAATGTATCGTACAATACGGTGATTTTTAATATACACATTTTGATTGTGCAATGATTTACATAACACAGGAAATAGTGATTAGATACTTTGTACATTGAATTGGGGTTCACAAATCTAAAAATACATTTGATTGTAGGTGCGTGGGAGGGGCGTAAAATATACATATATACAAGATTACATACTGGTAATCCATATGCTGAGTGTATTCCGAAAGCCATCATGGTAGGCAAAAGAGAACTCGTTGAGGTAAGGTATCACACTTAGGTCGGGTTGTAGTGAGCCTGAAATAGGTGGGTTTTGAGTTTCCTTCTGAATTCACTCAAGTCATTTGTCAGTCGTAACTCGTGTGGGAGTTGGTTCCAGTGGATTGGCGCTGTGTATGTGAATGCTCTATTGCTTGTTTCTGCTTTGACAGATCTTATGCTGATTGGGACACAGAGAGTGTTGAGATTTATGGTTCTTCTGTTCCTGTTGTGCGGTTGCATAGTGATTAGGTTGTCGAGGTAGGAGGGTGCAATGTTGTGAATGAGCTTAAACGTTGTTATGAGTAGTTTGAAGATGATGCGGGCGGCTACCGGGAGCCAATGCAGTTCCGTTAGCACTGGTGTTATGTGATCTGTGACGCTTTTTTCCATGATGACTCTCGCTGCAACATTTTGAGCCATTTGCAAGATATTTAGGGTGTTCTTCGGAAGCCCTTGTAGAATGGCGTTGCAGTAGTCTAGGTGAGGAATGATTAGCGCTTGTGCAACAGTCCTGAAGTCAGATTTCTTGAGGATATTGCGAAGTGGTTGAAGAACTTTCAATTTGTAAAAAATGGCTCGGTTAATTGTTCGGAGGTGTTTATCCATCTTAAGGTTGCTGTCTAGTAGGACCCCTAAATACTTTATTGCATGTTTCGTATGATATATGTTTTTGTTGAGGGCGACTGTGGTGGGCGGGATGAAATTGGTTTTCTTGGAGATAAACATGACCTCTGTTTTCTTGTGGTTTATTGACATGTTGTTTTGTTGAAGCCACGTTTGTAGCATGTCAAGGCATTCTTCCAGTGGAGTGAAATCCGGTTGTGTTATGTCAAGGCGCGTGTACAGCATTACATCGTCGGCATAGATGTAGTAATTGATGTTGCACTTCTGAAAGATCTCGCAGATTGGTTTTATATACAGGTTGAATAGGAGCGATGATAAGGCGGACCCTTGGGGGATCCCCTGGGTCTGGGGGAAGGCATCGGCTTTATCGTCGTTGAATTAGACTTGTTGCATCCTATTGGATATGTATGATGCAAACCACTTTAGAGGGGTCCCTGTTATACCTATGGATGCTAGACGGTTTAAGAGGGTGCCGTGATGTACTGTATCAAATGCAGCTGAGATGTCGATAAATATCAGTATAAACATATCATTTTTGTTCTCGAGACCCCTGAGGAGGTTGTCAAGGAGTGCTAGCAGTAGGGTTTCTACTCTGTGGTGCTGACGAAACCCGTATTGATGCATATCTAAGGCTTTCCTATTGTCAATGTGATCTTGCAGCTGCTGCTGAACTGCCTTTTCGATTGTTTTAGCTAGGAATGATATGCTTGAGATCGGTTGATAAGACGCAGGATCACTTTTGTTGAGTGTTTTGTTCTTTAAGATGGGCCTTATAAGTGATCTCTTGAGATAAGTCGGCATTGTACCTTGTTGGAGTGACTGGTTAACAATGTGGGAGATAGGTTTTGCGATATCTTTCTTAGTTGCTTTTAACCAAGCCGCTGGGCATGGGTCAAGAGGAGAGGTGGTGGGTTTTAAATTGGTTATGATGTTTATGATCTGTTGTTCACCTAATTGCTGGAAGGTATTCCATTCTGCTTCAGTTTCCGCCTGCGAGACGGTGCCGGTTTCTTGAGGGGCGAGGGCTAAAGACATGCTTTGATCGATGATTGTGGGGACTTGTGGGTGAAGTTTCTTGGCGTAATGGTCTGCAAGTGTCTGGGCCTTTATTTCGTCGGTACAGTCGGTGTCCTGGGAGGTTTTGGTGAGAGATTTGACGAGCTCAAATAGCTCTCTGGGTCTATTAATAGCTTTATTGAGTAGGTTAGTGTGGTGATTCTTTTTTGCCAGGTTGACCTCATATTTGTATTCCATGAGGAGAGTTAGGTATAATCGCTTGCATTCCTCGGTTTGTGTTTTCCTCCATTTTTTCTCCAGCTTGCGTAGTTCCTTTTTCATTCTGCATAGAGTAGGGGAGTACCATGGTTCAGTTCTTGTTCTTGTTGTTGTGTTTGCGGCTTTCCAGTTTGGACTTGCTGCTGCTTCGATCCCTGCGTTCCATATGTCCACCAGCTTATCTAGGTCCGTGAGAGTGTATTCAAAGCGTGAGGATATAGATGTTATCAGTGTTTCACTGTTGAACTTCCGGAACTTCCTTTGGTGAGGTATTTTTGGGTTGGCTTGAGATTTTTCCTTTATGGATGGTAGGTGGATTTCAAGTTCGATTAGGTAGTGGTCCGACCAGGGGACCTGTGTTACTTGAGTTTTAGGTTTTCGCATTCCATTTAGTTGCGTGTTGGATGATATGAACACCATATCTAGGGTGTTGCCTTTGTTATGAGTGGCTTCCTGAATAATTTGAATATATCCGAGCTGGTTCATGGCTTCAAGGAACGTATCGGCCTGTATAGGGGGTATGGAAGGCAGGTTCAGGTCTCCCAGGATAATTCGCTGTTTCTTGACTGCAGAGCTTGAGATAATTTCTAGTGCAGTGGCCAGGGTATCATGGTGGGATGAGGGGGGTCTGTAGATTAAGCAGATTGTTATCGTTTTATTCTCAATCTTGAGTATATCAATGCCCTCGAATGCAGCTAGGGACATGTTTGTTAAAAGAAGGGAGGCTCTGGCAAGGATTAGGACTCCTCCACCTCTCCTGTTAGGTCGTGGGCAGTTGAATACTGTATAGTCAGGTTTAGTTAGTTGGTTTACTATTGCTGGGTCAGTGTCTGTGAGCCATGTTTCGGTGATGCAGAGGATATCAGGTTTGTTGTCAGACATGATGTTGTGGATGATGTGGGTTTTATTTCTAATAGATCTGGTGTTGATGAGGCAGATCGTGATAGGGGATTGTGATATTTGGCATGGCTGCTGGTGTTTGCTTTTATTAGCTGCGGCTGTCGGCTTCCTGTGCTTTCTTTTTAGCTTGGAGTCGTGCTTACTATGTGGTTTGCCTGGGATCTTAGTTATTGTGTTCAGGTCTGGTTTGGAGATTGTTTTATCCTGAGCAAGGTAATTAGTGTATAGCAGGGGGACTATCGTTATCAGTATTGGGCTATGAATAAGTATTGGTTGCCATAGAATTGTTTGGTGGTGTGGTAAGTGTGGTACGTAAGCATGTGTGGTTAGTGTTAGGCAAAAGCAGAGAGCAATGATATAGGCGATGAGAGCCATGATGCGAGAGGACCAGGTTCAAATCCAATCTTATAGAATGTTACAAACTTTCTGGTATAGGCTAGGTACGAGTAACCTTAGACAATATAGCTGGTACATACACTGTTACACTATGAAGCATTTGCCACACTATGAAACATTTGTATACACTCTGAGACATTTGTATGCACTATATAGCGGCTAAAAGGTTTCAAAGTATTCAGTACACACAATGTTTAGAATAAAATGTTGCTAATGCTCTAATGCATGGGTAATGCCCTAATACATAGGTAGGGTTGCAGTGATAGAGTAGTGGTTCAGATTGAGTAAGTGATCCTTGTGACAGAGCGACAGCTTATGAGTGAGTCTCAGTGGCTATAGTTATGTTTGCAGCTAGTGTGGTAATGCTGTGTATATAGATCCGTAGAGAAGCGTTTACCTGGTCGGTTGAACAGGCGTTGGTAACAGGAGTTGGTGTGCTCAACCTGAGTTAAAGGGAGCTCTTGTTGCCTGGAGTTGTCACTTCGGCGTTCAGCGGTACTTGATGGACGCGTTGACGATGGTAACTGGTGCAGGCGAGCTCAGACCCATTCAGGGGAGCTCGAGCCGGGTGTGGCTGAAAGTGCCTTGTTTTTGTTTGTGTTCTAGGACGTTTCTCCAAGCGCAGGGCGCAGGTCGAGGTTTTCCTTTGCGCCTACCGGCCTCTGCCTAAGGGCCACGCCAAAGGGCCCTCTGGCGAGGCCCTCAGGCGTGGGCCCGCCCAGTAGGGACGCCGCTTAAATGCAGAGCGGGGTGGCTGCTTTGGATGCTCCCACTGCCCCGATTGGGCAGGAGTCCTCCCACTGCCCCGATTGGTCAGGAGTTCACCCAAGGACTGCTGAGGGCGAAAGCGGCTCCCTCGGAGTAGGGACGCCGCTTAAATGCAGAGCGGGGTGGCTGCTTTGGATGCTCCCACTGCCCCGATTGGGCAGGAGTTCACCCAAGGACTGCTGAGGGCGAAAGCGGCTCCCTCGGAGTGGGACGCCGCTTAAATACAGAGCGGGGTGGCTGCTTTGGATGCTCCCACTGCCCCGATTGGGCAGGAGTCCTCCCACTGCCCCGATTGGGCAGGAGTTCACCCAAGGACTGCTGAGTCTTGTCGGACTCACCCTAAGTTTCTCCCTAAAGTTGTCTCCCCTTTTCACCTCAATCAGGAGGTGGTTCTTCCGACCTTCTTTCCCAGGCCGCATGCCAACCGGGCTGAGATGGTCCTGCATACCCTGGACTGTAGGAGGGCGTTATCCTTCTACCTTGACCGTACGCAGGAGCATCGGAGGGCTGTTCAGCTCTTTGTTTCTTTTGACCCCAATAAGTTGGGGTTACCTGTTTCCAAACGTACTTTGTCCATATGGGTCGCTGACTGTATCGCCTGGGCTTATGGGGCAGCCGGCCTCTCGTTTGAGGGTCGAGTCACGGCTCATCGTGTCAGGGCGAAGGCTGCATCAGTGGCTCATCTCCGCTCTGTTCCATTGGCAGACATCTGCTGGGCCGCTACTTGGTCTTCAAGCCAGACTTTTGCGGCCCATTACTGCCTTGAGAGGGAGTCCCGCAGGGACAGTGCTTTCGGACAGGCAGTACTCCATAATCTCTTTGGGGTTTAGGCAACTCCTACCCTCCGGCCCTGGTGTTGGGCTACCGGTCGGGGGCGTTCTCAGAGAAGATTCCTTCCTTACGTACTGACGAGCTAGAGGGAGCTCATTTTATCGGCTTGAGGTCTCTGGTAGCATTAAGCTGGGGAGTCCCATATGTGAGGACTGACTTCCTGTTGGTCCTGGAGAAAGAGTAGTTACTCACCTGTAACAGGTGTTCTCCAGGAGCAGCAGGAATCAGTCCTCACAACCCTCCCTCCTCCCCTTGGAGTTGCAGTCATATGATTTCTTTTGCTAATTTTTTGCTGTCTTTTAGCTATGTCATCAGACTGAGCAAGATGGCACCCTTGGGCGGGAAGGGGACTGCGCATGCGCGCTGCAATTCCCAAAGGCTTTCTTTGAAAGCTGGGGAAATGCTCCGCACGAGGACTCCGTCGGCGCCGACGTCACCCATATGTGAGGACTGATTCCTGCTGCTCCTGGAGAACACCTGTTACATATGAGTAACTACTCTAACTCAGCCTTCAAGGCTTTTCCCCCTTTCTGTCTATAGGGGAATATTAAAAGCTCAGACTGTACATAAGGATATTGTACAGTTGTTTATGTACAGAAGAAAGATAGGAGGGTGAGTGAAATGACAGATGATGAGTGTGTGTTCATATTGTAACAGGTGCTTGAGATTACCTGTTACAACAGCACATCAATTCTGTGTGACGTTCTACTCACAAAAAAGTGACATGCTTTCACATAAATTGCACCAAAGAAAAACCCAAAAAGGGGGGTAGGAGCATTCAGATACCTAAAATACTATTACCTCCCCACCAACTGCACACTAGCGAGCCAAAACCTCAAAAGGTCATAAGTAAAACATCCACCTAAGAACAAGTCCCACTGTCGAAGAGAAGAGCCATCAGAACAGAGCTGGGGACCATGCTCACCAACAATAACCATTTATGAGCGAAAGTATCACCCAAAACTACCTGCTAAATCAATCATTGGCTCAATGTCTGCCGAAAACATCCACTCGTGGATTTTGGCACAGGAAGTTAGTCCTCACTTATGGGTGACGTCAGCGCCAATGGAACCCTCATGGAAGCATCTTCCCAACTTTCAAAGAAAGCCTTTGGGAGATGCCACCACACATGTGTGGTCCCCTTACTGCCCAAGGGTGCCATCTGCTCAGTCTACTTTTTTTCTGTGGAGCCCAACAGACATCTGTCTTTTTCCCCCAGAAAAAGTTGATTAATTTGTGTGAAAAAAACTCCTTTTCTTTATCTGGTTGCGACCAGTCCCTTTCCTGCCTCTGAGCATGCTTGCCCCGGCATCACGTCTCAGAACCATACTAGGTTTTTACCCCAGCATGATTTGCATCTTTTTTTCCATCCGCTGGCTGCTCTGAGGGTCTTCGACCTCACCGGGATACTTTTTCTCCCAATGGCCAGTTGGTTCAAAAAGTGAGATTGGTGCGAAAAAAACACATCACTTATCGATACAGAAGATTGCTGCCTCCGGTGTCTAGGGGCTGACCATGATCTGGAGGTCTGCTCTCTCTGTAAAAATATGTCCGCAGAGGCCATCCAGCATTGTCAGCAGAGGCAGGACGATATTTTCCACAGGTCAGACTCTCCCTCAGTATCCCCAGTAGCCTCACACTCCAAGGCCCCACATGGGTCCTCAGAGTCACATCATGTGCCCATGGTGACAAGGGTTCCCCAGAGGGGAACACAAAAAGAAGAAGAAATCCTCAAGGACCTCATCCCGGGACTCGGACACACCAGGCAAATCCTGTGCCAGCTCCTGCAGCCCGTGGAGGGAATTTGAGGAGTCGGAGCAGAAGCAGCCAGTAAAAGTTCTCCAAACAGATGTGGAGGTTTCTAGTGACAGGTTCTGGACCCCTAAGGCCTATCTCATAGAGGACTGCCTCTCCTCACTGATGTTGGACCCATTGACCCCAGTGTCTGTGTCAAAGGCTGCACCTCCTGAGTGAGAAACCAGGATGATGGCGCTGGAGCATAGTTTCACTTCCTTCCTTGCCACGCAGCAGGTGTTGATGTCCAGCACCGCCGGTGCATCCACCAGGACTGCAGGGACCTCATCACCAAGGACTCCCCCGATCACTGAACCGATCCTCGTGAGCCCGAAGCCTTATTTATTTATTTACATTCTCTTATATACCGTGCTATTCTGCATCAGTGTGGTTTACATTGAACAAACTGAAATTACATTGAACAGGGCATTATAACTTGGAGATAACTATTTTACAGGTAACATGGGCTATGGAGGGTTAAGTGGCTTGCCCAAGACCACAAGGAGCACCTGTGGGACTAGAAACCCCAGTCCTTCTGGCCCAAGGTTGCTGTCCTCTAGTGGGATTTGAACCCCCGACCTTCCGGCCTGAAGTACCTTGCCCCAACCATTAGGCCACTCCTCCACTCCACTCTGATCCTCGGCGATGATCTCTATCTCACTCCTGCTCCTCAGGAGCGAGATCCTCCCCAGTGAGCACTCATGGCCCTGGCCATGTAGCTGCTATGGGCTGCCAGACCCCCGACCCAGATCCTGTACCCCAGGCTCATGCGGCCACTGAGTCTTCCACTGACTACTCCGACTGGGAGTCCGAGGATGAGGCATCCCCAGAGACCCAAAAGCACCGTGACCTCCCATCAGACCCATCTACCCCGACGTCACATCATCAGTCCCCGCACGAGGACACATCGTTCCTCGAGTTTGTCTGGGATATATTGAAGGCTTTGTCCTTCAACATAGAGTCGGAGGAAGACCCTCACATGGAGGAACTTGAAATCCTCCAATACGAGGCCCCACCCAAGGAGGCCCTGATGGTTCCTGTCCCCACCATCCTTGGGCGGCTCCTCCTTTGCATGTGGGAGACACCGGCATCAGTACCCATAGTTAGCTGACACCTGGACACCATGTACTGAGTTCAGCGGATCCCTGGCTTCTGAAAGTCGCAACTGCCACACACCTCCATGATGGTGAATTCAACTATGTGCCAGCAGAAGAGCCAGAAAACACAATCCTCTGTGCCCCCAGGTAGGGAGTCCCGCGTCCTCAATGCCCTTGACTGCAAATGCTACCAGATTTCGATGCTGGCCTACCAAATACAAACCTACCAGCTGTATATTGGCATGTATCTTCGGGACCTGACAAAGGAACTCACAGGTTTCTCAGCAGGCCTCAGATGGGATCACCTCGAGCGTTTCCAAACTCTCACGAAGTGCATTGAGGAGTGCTCAAAGTATATGTCTCGAGCTGCCTACGTTAGCTTTGAGTCAAATGTGAGGGTAGCCGCTCGGGTATTGTCGCTCGATGTCAGGCTTAGTTCCAGGTATTGGACCTCGCTATCAGGCTCCCCAGACCCCACAGCATGGTCACCAGATCAAGGGAGTGAGCCAGGACCCTTGCAAGCCTAAGGGCTCCAAGCCCCAGATCCCAGCTCCTGTCCAGCCGGGTACGGGTTTTTGACTCCCTGAGCATAGCTTTTCCACCTTTGGAGGAGCATCTACCAACAGGAGGGTGTCTGATACACTTTTCCCATCGGTGGCCTGCTATCACCATCGATTCCTAGGCACTCCAAGTAGTCACAGAAGGCTATCTCCTTCACCTGGACTAGATGCCTCCCCCTTTTTTTCCAGGAGAGCCCTCTTGAACTCCCCTGCACCAGGCCCTGCTATTTCAGGAACTTGCAGGCCTCTTTATGGACAGAGCCATGGAACCAGTACCCCATCATCTCAAGGGCAATGGGTTCTACTCCTGGTACTTTCTGGTCCCCAAAAGAACATGATTCCTAAGGCCTATCCTAGACTTGCCAAACCTGAACAAGTTCCTGGTGTGGGAGAAGTTCAAGATGCTCTCCCTTGGAACATTGCTGCCATATCTCTAGTAAGGAGATTGGCTATGCTCCTTAGACCTAAAGGATGCTTATACACACATCCTCTTCCATCCCAGTAACAGGTAGTACCTAAGATTCATGGTCAGGGGTGACCCGTACCAGTACAGAGTACTACCCTTCGGTCTAGTGTCCGCACCAAGAGTCTTCACTAAATTCTTGGCAGTGGTGGCTGACTACCTCATCTCCAAGGGGCCTTCGTCTTCCCATATCTTGTAAAGTGAGATACGGCCACCGGAGTGCAACAGGCCACAGTCTGCACCATCGGTATCCTACAGTATCTGGGGTTCATAATAAACCACCCCAAGTCCCACCTCACTCTGACACAGGGCTTGGAGTTTATAGGGGCTCGACTGGACACACTTCATGCCAAGGCCTTTCTCCCTTAGACAGTGCAGGTCACCTTGTGGCTCTAGCCACCAAGGTGCAACACTGCCACGCAGAGTCAGTGCGGTCCATGCTCTACTTGCTGGGCCACATGGTGTCCACAGTCTATGTGGTTCCCAATGCCTGCCTTCACATGCAGGAGGCCCAGTGGTCCCTCTGCTCCCAGTGTCCACAAGCCACAGGCAGGCTCCATGACAACGTTTTAGTGACCCGCAAGCTAGTGGAGTCACTCGACTGGTGGCAAGCCACACAGCACCTGCAGGAGGGCATGTCCTTCCAGTCCCTAAATCCCCAGAGAGTCCTTACCATGGACGCCTCCTTACTGGGCTGGGGTGACCATTGCGAGGAACTCCACATGCAGGGCAACTGGTCCTTAGCGGAGAGCCAGCAGCAGAGCAGCCTGCTGGAGCTTAGGGCTATTTTTCTGGTGATCAGGGCCTTTCACCACCGCCTGCAGCACCAGTCGGTGCAGTCCAAATGGACAACCAAGTCGCAATGTTATACCTAAACAAGCAAGTGGGAACAGGGTCTTATTGCCTCTGCCAGGAGGCAGTAGCCCTCTGCTCATACATGATCAGTCAAGTAATGCTCCTCAGGATGGTGTACCTTCTGGGCCAGGACAATGCTCTATTAGACAGGCTGAGCAGGCTCCTCTAGCTACACAAATGGTGACTAGACCCCAGGGTGGCACAGTGGTTCTTCCAACTCTGGGGCACCCCAAGTCTGGACCTCTTTGCCAGCCCGACCAATGCTCAGGTGTCCTGCTTCTGCTATTGCCAGCTGCACTCATCCCGGGTAGCGGCGGATGCCTTCCTTATCTTGTGGTCAGAGGGCCTTCTGTATGCCTTCCCTCCCATGCCACTAATCGCCCGGAACCTATTCAAGGTCCTGCAGGACAAAGCTTCCATGATCCTGGTGGCCCCACAGTGGCCTAGGCAGCTTTGGTTCCCCTTGTTGCTCCACCTCTCAACAGAGCCCCCGGTCCCTCTGGGGAATGCCCTGGGGCTACTTAGGAGGAGGGCTCCCTTCTCCACCCCAACCTGGGGTCCTTGATGTTAACAGCATGGCTGTTAAATGGGTAGCCTTAGCCCCCTTCAACCTCCCAAGGGAGGTGGAGGAAGTCCTCCTGGCCTCTCGTAAGAATTCCATGACACGGGCCTACTCTTTCAAGTTGTGCAGATTCTCAGTGCAGTGGCAGAGCAGCACATTGACCTGTTCTCTTGTCATGTGCACAGGGTGTTACAGTACTTGCTTCATCTCTCGCAAGCTGGACTCAAGTCCATCTATGTCATTGTGCACCCGAGTGTGCTCTCAGCACATCATCATTCTATGGATGGTAAGCCCCTCTCTGCTCAGCCCCTCATTACTCAGTTCATGCGGAGCCTTCTGCTCTCTAAGCCTTCCATCTGCCTGTTCCCGGCAGAATGGGACCTCAGTGTAGACGATGCAGCTCACCAAGTGGCTATTTTAGCCTCTGGCTACCTGCCATATGCGTTACCTCTCATGGAAGGTTGTCTTTCTAATGGCACTCAGCTCTGCCCGCAGAGTCAGTGAGCTTCAGGCCTTGGTGGCCAAGCCACCCTACATCAAATTCTACAAGAACAGGGTCATGCTTCGCACCCACCCTAAATTCCTTCTGAAGGTGATGTCCATGTTCCACCTCCATCAGGAGGTGGTGCTCCCCAGCGTCTTCCCAGAGCCCTGTGCCAACAAGATGGTGGCCGTTCTCCATACTCTGGATTGTAAGAGGGCCCTGTCCTTCTACCTGCAACGTACCCAGAGCCACCGCGAAACTTCACAGCCTTTCATTTCATATCACCCCAGTCGACTGGGGGAGGCTGTTACCAAGTAGACCAGGGGTCTCAAACTCAAATTGCTTTGAGGGCCAAATGAGGACTTGTAGAGTAACCCGGGGGCCGCACAAGACGCAGGCCTCATTTGCATAAGGGCATCATTTGCATAAGGGCATCATTTGCATAAATATTTGCATAATGTTACCATACACTAACTTTGAGTAAACATGCCTCTTAATGAGTGTATGGATAAAGAAAGACTAAAAGATTTCTACATTACTATAAATCAGTGCCAACCGCCAGGCACATTAGGAACTACTAGAAACACTGCTCATCTAGAACCCATAGCAAACCTGCCATGTCCTAACAGCACTACCAGGACTCACAAAGCACCATACCCTAACTATCAAAAGGCAACACTGCAAATATTAAATCAACACATTTCAGAGAATAACAATACATGACCTACTCGGGAAAGAGAACAAGTGGCAATGTCAAATAGGAATTACATAAACAGAATACCTCAGCTCAGTTACACATGCAGAACATACACCATCACCAAACAAGGAATCACAATTTAGAATGCACATTTCCAAGAGCTGACATATTTCAGTTAATAAATTCAAAATAAAGAGATATTTTTCTACCTTTTGTGCATTTTTTTTTCAGTTGCAATTGTTCCAGCCACTTTCTTCTGGTTTCTTTGTGTCTTCTGCTAACTCTCCATCGTCTGCTGTCCATTTGTCCTTTCTTCTTTCCCAGTTTTTTTCCATTCTCTCTACATCTGCTTTAACATACTAATCATTCTCCTTTTGCTCTTTCCTCATTCCTATTTCATCCACTCAAATTTTACCCCTCCATCCTCAATCCCCACTTACTCTCCCAATACCCGGCCAATTGTAGATTTTTCTTCCCTCCCACACAAAATATATTTCCCCTCTCCATTTCACTCTCCCAGCCCCATCCCATTCTAATCGTCCCCCAACATCAACTCCCTTCTAGCTCCTGCCCCACCCAGCATCCGCTCCCTTCTAGTCCCCGCATCATCAGCCCATTTCCAGTCCTAGCTCCCTCCCCTCACAGCCCATTTCCTTTCCAAGCCCCCCTCCCCATCAGCCCATTTCCATTCCAAGCCCCCTTCCACTCAGCCCATTACCATTCCAAGACCCTGTCCCCATCAGCTATTTGCAGTTCAAGCTCCCCCTTCTACTCGGCCCATTTCCAGTCATAGCACCCCCCCCCCCAGTCCATTACCAGTTCTAGCCCCCCCCCATAGCCCATTATCGGTCCTAAGCCCTCCAACAGCCCACTTCCAGGCCTAACCCTTCCATCGCCCCATCTTCATTCTTAGCCCCCCAATCAGACCACCTCCAGTCCTAACCCCCATCTGTCCATTACCAGTACTATCCCCCCATCACCCCATTTCCAGTCCTACCCCCCCAGCAGCCCACATCAAGTCCTGCTCCCCCCCAGCAGCCCACATCAATCCTGCTCCCCCCCCCCAGCAGCCCACATCAAGTCCTGCTCCCCCCCCAGCAGCCCACATCAATCCTGCTCCCCCCCCAGCAGCCCACATCAATCCTGCTCCCCCCCAGCGGCCCTCATCAATCCTGTTCCCCCCCCCAGCAGCCCAAATAATTCCTGCTCCCCCCCCCAGCAGCCCAAATCAATCCTGCTCCCCCCCCAGCAGCCCACATCAATCCTGCTCCCCCCCCAGCAGCCCACATCAATCCTGCTCCCCCCCCCCAGCAGCCCACATCAAGTCCTGCTCCCCCCCCTAGCAGCCCACATCAATCCTGCTCCCCCCCCCACATCAATCCTGCTCCCCCCCCAGCAGCCCACATCAATCCTGCTCCCCCCCCAGCAGCCCACATCAATCCTGCTCCCCCCCCCCCCCGGGAAACTTAAACTTTAGAAAACAGCTGGCTGCTGCTCCTGCCGCTGCCGCGGCGGTAGCAGCAATACCGCATGTCCCGCGGCCCCCCCCCCCTTCCTTGCCTGTCAGTTCTTCTCTGCTTCGGCTTTCAGAGCCGTGAAGGGAGAGCTTCTCCCTCGTGACTCTGTTAAGCCCGCTGGGGCTTATGGGAAATTTCCCATCTGTCCCGGCGAGCTTAACAGAGTCGCGAGGGAAAAGTTCTCCCTTCGCGGCTCTGAAAGCCGAAGCAGAGAAGAACTGACAGGCAAGCAGGAAGGGATCGGGGGGGCCGCGGGACATGCGGGACATGCGGTATTGCTGCTATTGCCGCTATTGCCGGGCAGATGGGAAGGGGCCGTGGGACAGTTGATTCTGCCGCTGCCACGGCAGCGGCAGCAGAAGCCGGGTTTTTTTTTTTCCCCTGTGTATCGCGGGCCGCACAAAGGTCTCTCGCGGGCCGCGTGTTTGAGACCCCTGAAGTAGACCCTGTCCATCAGGGTGGCAGACTGCATAGCCTTTACCCATGTTCAGACTGGGCTCTCGTTGGAGCGCCGAGTCATGGCACACAATGTCAGGGCTATGGTGACCTCAATTGCAAGCTTGCACTCTGTCCCTATGGCAGACATCTGCTAGGCTGCTACCTGGTCCTCGGTCCACACCTTTGCAGCTCACTACTGCCTGGAGAGGGAGTCCCAATGCGGCCAGGCCATACTTCATAATCTCTTTGGGGTCTAGCCAACTCCTACCCTCCGACCCTTCAGTGTTCAGGCTACCAGATTGATGGTTCTCCCTGGACTCTGGGATCCTTAAAGTCTCCTCAGACTCACTTGCAACTGCTCACAGCTTGACCATGTTTTTCTACAGGTTTCTGGTAGCCTGTAGCCAGGGAGTCCCATATGTGAGGACAGACTTCCTGCTTATTCCTGGAGAAAGCATAGTTACTCACCTGTAACAGGTGTTCTCCAGGGACAGCAAGAATCAGTCCTCACAACCGTCCCTTCTCCCCATGCAGTTGCTGTATTTTGTCATCTTCTTTTGTCAGCTCTAGCTATGTCATCTGACTGAGTAAGATGGCACCCTTGGATGGGAAGGGGACCATGCATTTGTGGTGGCATCTCCCAAATGTTTTCTTTGAAAGCTGGGGAGATGCTTCTGTGAGGGCTCCGTCGGCGCTGATGTCACCCATATGTGAGGACTAATTCCTGCTGTCCCTGGAGAACACCTGTTACAGATGAGTAACTATGTTATGTTGAAATGCACCGAGATTACCTTGCACTGTTCTGGGCATGGAATAGACTAGTATATCTAGTCTAGTATACCTAGTAAAGTTTGCATCAACATTTATGTATCATCAGTATTTATGTGTATTTTGCATCAGCACAACACTATCAGTGAGAGGAGCAGCTTAGGAGATACACGTCTTAACAAAGGAGGTGTGGCCTCATGGGTATATGGCAGAGACAGGCAGGATCAGAAACATCCATCTTTTCAGAATACGGTGAGTGCGGGGACGTCCAAACCATTTGTTGCATATACCCGTATAACAGCAAAGCCCATGTTTCTCCATAGTGGCTTGGTCATGCTGTGCCAGAAACGCCTAACCAGAAACCACGGGCTCGTCTATACCAGCGGCTGTGGAATTGGGGTAAAATCGGGCCTGTTTTCGATTTGGATGTGTCCACGGCCCAGAAATGCATGTTATGGAATTGACCTCTTAGTTATATATTCATCCTAAATAATACTTAATACACCCCTATTGCCAATAAATATATCTTATAAAACAAACCAGTGCTGATTATATCATGACTAGTCATCCACCACATACAATACATGAAAGGCTCCCAAAGTATCAAAAATATGAAACAGAGTAACAGTGGCATTCAAGCAATATAAACCATATCAAAATGTTACAAATGTTGCAATAAAAACATTGTTACCAAAAAGCCTTATTCCCCATCTAACCAAAGCACGCCACCCTGCACACAATTCTGCACTCTTCTCATAGCAGTGTCTCTCTTGTAAATTCTGTGTTTTAGCAGTGAGTACACAAGTAAGTCAGCATTGGCTGTAGCAGCCAGGATATAGTACTTAGCTGTAGGTCAGTCAGCCCGATTCCACTGTAAAACAGGCAAAGTCCTGTAGTCAGGTGCACACTGTTCCAAAGCAGCACACGCTCCTTTCTAGCCAAGAGCTGAACTCCTTCCTCTCCCGACCTGTCCACAGGTTTCGAGACACTGCTTCAGGGATTTGGCACTTTTTATCCAGCATAACATCAGCGTTCCTTCCAGCATTAAGGGTTGTTTTGAGATAGAGAATCAAACAGAGCTTCAAACTGCCATGCTGACCTTCACAGAACTGAAAACATAAGAACATAAGAAATGCTATACTGGGTCAGACCAAAGGTCCATTAAGCCGGGTGTCCTGTTTCCAACAGTGGTCAATCCAGATCACAAGTACCTGTCAGGTTCCCAGAAGGTTGACAAAACTAGACTGACCGTACTGTGAATGACACGCCAATCACCGCTGTAAAGAGGGAGGGGAGAGGGAAATGAAGAACATAAAGACTTTTTTAAAACAATGTTTTATTTTATATTTATACATTTTCACAAAGTACAAATGTAACATTACACAACTTGTGGAAAACATGGGGACTAAAGGTGAAACAAAGAAAATAAATTACAATGCTATATTTGTTTATTTTATTTAACAGGTTTTATATACCGCTTTATCATTTCAATCAAAGTGGTTTACATTGTAACTTAAACTTGGTAATGTACATTAAACAAGAACATTGATAACTTGGATTTTTCTGAGACAAGGCCACAAGGAGTGCTAGTGGGAATCAAACCCTGGTCTCTGGGATCCCAAGCCAGTGTTCTCAACCATTAGGCTGCTCCTCCACTCCATATTCAATGAGGAAAACAAAGCATATCCTAGCTTCAACCCTAGCCCACAGTCAGAGGCAGTTACTAAAAGAAACCAAACTATTACAGACATGAAGGTATATAGGCCAGTGTTACAGGCGACCACTTAAATTTGAGGTGACTCTGACGCTTCCATATTTGGGCTAGGAACCGGATGAGCATTAAGGAAAGATATAAGCTGGAAGGGATACAGAAAAACATAAGAATTCGATTGATATTTCAATAAACATTTACATGAGTATTTAAGTAAAAATAAAGCCCTCAGCTGGGAAGCACTCAGCCGCGGCGTTGGGTCTCCCTCACTAGGTCAGCAAATGCCATAACCAGCAACCCTCGATATCTTACATTCCTTCTGCGAAAAATCATTTTCAAAACCCATTCTCTATCAGACGATAATGCAAACTGGATGAGACATGTTGCAGGAACACCACCTCTGGCATCAGAACTTTCCAAGATAGCAGATATATTTAGTTCATCCAACTGAACCAAAGGAGAAATCCCCACTTGTCCAGTAGATTCCTTGCCTTAAGGTAAATAATAAATCTTTACTATGGGCGGTTGTGACTCAGGTTTAACTCCAACACTTCCTCCAAGTAATCTTTGAACATATCTTTAGGGGTAACTAGTTGAGATTTGGGAGTTTATCAAACACAGGTTAGAAAGCCTGACCGCCTTTTCCAACTGCTCAGTTTTTACTTTCGTAGCATCCTTCACCAAAGCTTCATAACAGCCATCCATACTATCCACACAAACAGACAAATCATTAAAGTCTCCTTTTAGCTTAGAAAGATCTTCCACGTTCTTATCACAGTCCTGACGCATATTTTGAAAATGTTCTTTCATATTCTCCACTTAAGGTAATAAAGCTTCAGCAAGTTGTTTAATAGCACAATAAATAGACTTGAGGATTATCTGGCTTGGGGGTACAAGAAAGACATTAAGCATAGTCCCCCCGATAACCCCTTCCAGTTCAGCCATACCTCTCCTCTCTGTTTCTGACACACAGACCTGACTCATGTCCTCCGACGCCACACTGGCACCATCAAGTTATTGTTGTTTAGGCAGGGCCTGGAACCTATCTCCTCCCTCCCCCAATATCTAGAGCTGACCCCCGTTTCCTAGGCAGCACACCAACTTCAGGACTGCCAGACAGAGTTTGCTGCTCCAGAAGATCCTCAGTGTTCAGTTTCTAAGGGCGCTGATCCTCTGGAGGGGTAGATCCACAACCTATGAGGACACCAATGTTACCCGCTCTGACATCCTCAACACCGGGAACACTGCACCTCCATCACAGGTCAGCCCCAGCTGCAGATGCAGGCACAGGAACGAGTCTAAGAGACCCCTACAAGATAAATCTACAACTGGGATGCGTTTTGCTGGGTGTGCCTTAACTACCTTTTCTTTCCACTTCTCCATTCAGAAAGCGTGTGAGCCGCTCACACACTGGCCGCAGCCATCTTGGATCCCACTTCCTTCGACTGTGTACCTTAATGTGCGGCACACGTTGTGAAGACTTTTTTAAATTACTTATTAGGATTTAGCCCTTCAGTCCTTTCAGTTTT
The DNA here is from genome assembly GCA_033557465.1 of Ichthyophis bannanicus. NCBI lineage: Eukaryota > Metazoa > Chordata > Amphibia > Gymnophiona > Ichthyophiidae > Ichthyophis > Ichthyophis bannanicus. The sequence goes on along the minus strand of CM066037.1, from coordinate 43,041,853 downwards.
CTTTTGCACCCTGTGATGGAGTGTACTGTATATTAAACTGCCCATCCCCCGCAGAGACAGTCCCCTGCCAAACTCAGAATCAGTGAAGCATTTTCCCCGTAAGAGCCCAAACCCCTGCCCCTTTAAGAAACTAGGCTGGAATCCTTGTGCCTATCCTCCAGCAGAGGGTTACCCACTGCCATTGCCCTTTGTTGGAGTCTGGAGGCTGTGAATGGTACCTCTGCAGGATATTTAGGACTGACTAGAACCAGGAGCAGACAGTATTCTTGAGGACCAGTCCTGAGATTCCTGCATAGTGTCTCACACCATGGTGAGGAGAATGCTTTGTAAACCCTGATCCTTCTACAGCAGAATCTCCGCTGTAAGGTTTTCTCTGACAAAAGGTTGCTCTTTCTTGTTTTTCATATCTCAGTGAGTACTATTAAAAATGCTTTTACCATAAGGTCTCTGCCTGTAATATTCAATTACTTGGATGTTTTGAACTGTACAAAAAGGATCCATTGCACTGTATCTGTTTTGCTTCAGAGGCACAATGCAGCAAGTCCTTCACAAGGATTGCCTTGTGACAGGAATCATTGTATTTTTATCAAATATTTTCATTATGCTGAGGGTTCCATACCTTCAGAAGCCAATATAATTCCTGTTTGGTAATTCAGAAATATTCACTTGCACAGTATTTTAAGAGATGAAAAAGATCTGCAAAGAATTTCACATCTATGACCTAAGGGAATTACTGTTAGCAAGCCTTGAAGAGCTCACAAATATTAAGTGTTTTACTCACATAAAAAGGGCCTTTGAAAATAGACCCCTCCCCCCCTCCCCCCACTGCTCACAACATAGATAATTTTAGCTATGGCAAAAAAGGGACAGGGTTAAGTCAGGGAGGAAAAGCCCTCCACATACTTTCCACAGGTACTGTTTACCCACTGTGAACTGCTGGCCTGATTGTCAAAGGGAACCTCTCCCTCCCCTCCCCCCCATAGAATTTCCCTTTAAAAATGATATCATGCAGGTTCATGGGTACAATGCGTATGGACCTGCAACCCCTACGGTTATACTGAAAGTTGCCCTGTGCAGGACAGAATTTTAATATGGTTGATTTTTATGGGATCCCTGAATTAAGCCTTTCATATCAGTGCATTTCAGTTTAGCCGAGAAACTTTCCTAATGCATAAGAAGATTCAAGCTGGGTCTTGTGGGCTTTCATTTGCACCCTGTGAAGGAGTGTATAGGACACTCCCCATCAGGGGCGGCCCAAGGGGGGGGTGCGGGGCCATGTGCGGAGACTCGGTGCGGGGCCTCATTTGCATAAATATTTGCATAATGTTACCCTACATTAACTTTTAGTAAACATGCCTCTTAATGAGTGTATGAATAAAGAAAGATTAAAAGATTTCTACATTACTATAAACCAGTGCCAACCACCAGGCACATTAGGAACTACTAGAAACACTGCCCATTTAGAACCCATAGCAAACCCGCCGTATCCTAACAGCACTACCAGGACTCACAAAGCACCATACTCTACCTATCAAAAGGCAACACTGCAAATATTAAACCAATACATTTCAGAGAATAACAATACATGACCTACTGGGGAAAGAGAACAAGTGGCAATGTCAAATAGAAATTACATAAACAGAATACCTCAGCTCAGTTACACGTGCAGAACATAGACCGTCACCAAACAAAGAAAAAGAAATCACAATTTAGAAATAGGAAGACAATAATTAAACTGGGAACCCCAAAAGCCAAACTTGGAATGTACAACACTGTAGAAATAAAACTATAAATTAATTTCCTCTTGTACTAAACAAAGCGCAGATGTTAATGGTGCACATTTCCCAGAGCTGACATATTCCAGTTAATAAATTCAAAATAAAGAGATTTTTTTTACCTTTTGTGCATTTTTTTTTCAGTTGCAATTGCTCCAGCCACTTTCTTCTAGTTTCTTCGTGTCTTCTGCTAACGCTCCATTTTCTGCTGTCCATTTGTCCTTTCTTCTCTCTTTAGGTTTTTTTCCATTCTCTCTCTACATCTGCTTTAACATACTAATCTTTCTCCTTTTTCTCTTTCCTCATTCCTATTTCATCCACTCAAAGTTTACCCCTCCATCCTCAATCCCCACTTACTCTCCCAATACCCGGCCAATTGTAGATTTTTCTTCCCTCCCACACAAAATATTTTTCCCCTCTCCATTTCACTCTCCCAGCCCCATCCCATTCTAATCCTCCAACATCCGCTTCCTTCTAGTCCCCGCATCAGCCCATTTCCAGTCCTAGCCTAGCCCCTCCATTAGCCCATTTCCTGTCCTAGCTCCCCCCCACTCAGCCCATTTCCATTCCAAGCCCCCTCCCCATCAGCTATTTGCAGTTCAAGCCCCCCCTTTCACTCAGTCCATTTCCATTCTAAGCCCCCATCCCCATCAGCTATTTGCAGTTCAAGCCCCCTTTCCACTCAGCCCATTTACAGTCCTAGCAACCCCCAGCCCATTACCAGTCCTAACTCCCCCATCACCCCATTTCCAGTCCTAACCCTCCCATAGCCCATTACCAATCCTAACCCTCCACATCAGCCCACCTCCCATCCTAACCCTCCCCATCAGCCCATTTCCAGTCCTAACCCCCCATCACCCCATTTTCAATCTTAGCCCCCCATAGCCCATTACCAGTCCTAACCCCCCCCCCCCCATCAGCCCATAGCTCATTACCAGTCCTAACCCTTCTCCCCCCCATGAACCCAGGGAAAATTAAAAAAAAAAACTGGCAGCGGCAGAATCAAGTGTCCCGCGCCCCCCCCCCCCCCCCCGCCTGCCCGGCAGAGTCCTCCGCATGGACTTTCAGAGTTTCCCATCAGCCCTCGCGGGCTTAACAGAGCTGCGAGAGAGAAACTCACTCTTCGCGGCTCTGAAAGCCACTGCCGAGAGGATTGATTCAACGAGGGCTCTGCCGGGCAGGCAGGAGGGGCGGGGACGGCTATGGAACACTTGATTCTGCCCAGGGGTGGCTCAAGGCAATCTGCTGCCTGAGGCGAGGGATGAGGGGTCCCCCCTGAGCGGGGAGGGGGGGGGGGGGTTGGTGAGCTTTCTCAAAATTCCAGTCAGGGACTGAACATAAGAACATAAGAACATAAGATATGCCATACTGGGTCAGACCAAGGTCCATCAAGCCCAGTATTCTGTTTCCAACAGTGGCCAATCTAGGTCATACGTACCTAGCAGTTTCCCCAAGGGACACAGGTTCCACAATGCTTGTATTGGTTCAAGCATTGATATCCTGGGTCCCTTCTTAATAATGGTTTATGGACCTTTCCTCCAGGAACTTGTCCAAACCTTTTTTAAACCCAGCTACACTAACAGCCTTTACTACATCCTCCGGTAACAAATTCCAGAGTTTGATTACACGTTGAGTGAAAAAATATTTTCTTTTATTAGTCTTAAATAGTTTACCCTGTAGCTTCATTGCATGTCCCCTAGTCTTTCTATATTCTGATAAGGTAAACAATCGATCTACGTTTACCCGTTCCACTCCGTTCATTAATTTATAGACTTCTATCATATCTCCCCTCAGCCGTCTCTTTTCCAGGTTAAAGAGCCCCAACCTTTTTAGCCTTTCTTCATAGGAGTAGCCTTCCATCCCCTTTACCATTTTGGTGGCTCTTCTCTGAACCTTTTCTAAAATTGCTATATCCTTTTTAAGATATGGCGACCAGAATTGCACACAATATTCAAGGTGCGGTCTCACCATGGAACGATATAGAGGCATTATAATATCTTTTGTTTTATTTTCCATTCCTTTCCTTATCATACCTAGCATTCTATTTGCTCTCTTGGCCGCCGCTGCACACTGGGCCGAGGGTTTTAACATGGTATCCACAAGGACGCCTAAATCTTTTTCTTGGGTGGTGGTTCCTAATGTGGAACCTTGCATCGTGTAACCATAGTTTGGGTTGTTCTTCTTTCTTCCCTAGGTGCATAACCTTGCACTTCTCCACATTAAATTTCATCTGCCATTTTGATGCCCAGTCTTCCAATTTATCAAGATCCTCTTGCAATTTTCCACAATCCTCCTGGGTTTTAACAACTTTAAATAGTTTTGTGTCATCAGCAAATTTGATAACCTCACTCGTTATTCCACTTTCGAGGTCATTTATGAATATGTCAAAAAGCAGCGGACCCAGCACAGATCCCTGGGGTACACCACTATTCACCTTTCTCCATTGGGAAAATTGGCCATTTAGCCCTACCCTCTGCTTTCTATCTTTTAACCAGTTCCTGATCCACAGTAGTACACTGCCTCCTATCCCATGACTCTTTAGTTTTGCCAAAAGTCTCTCATGAGGGACCTTGTCAAAGGCTTTCTGAAAGTCCAGATACACAATATCAACCGACTCACCTTTGTCCACCTGTTTATTCACTCCTTCAAAAAAACATAACAGATTAGTAAGACAAGATCTTCCTTGTCTAAAGCCATGTTGGCTGTCTCCCATTAGGTCATGACTATCTATATGCTGAGTAATTTTATTCTTTATGATGGTTTCTACCATTTTTCCCGGTACTGATGTCAGGCTCACCGGTCTGTAGTTTCCCGGATCACCCCTCGAACCCTTTTTAAAAATTGGTGTTACATTGGCGATCCTCCAATCCTCAGGTATTAGAGATGATTTTAATGATAGTTCACAGATTACTGATAGCAGGTCTGCAATCTCAAATTTCAGTTCTTTCAACACCCTTGGATGTATACCATCCGGCCCAGGTGATTTGCTACTCTTCAGTTTATCTAATAGTTGTAAGACATCTTCCCGATGTATCGATATTTCCTTCAATTCTTCCACACCTTTAAATACCACTTCAGTCGTGGGTAACATCCCTACATCTTCCTCAGTAAAGACCGAAGCAAAGAATTCATTCAGTCTCTCCGCTGTCGCCTTGTCGCCTCTTAGTGCTCCTTTAACCCCTTTATCATCTAATGGACCAACTGACTCTCTCACGGGTTTTTTTGCTACGAATGTACTTGAAAAGGTCTTTATTTCGCGTTTTTGCTTCCGCAGCAAGCTTCTTCTCAAATTCTCTCTTTGCCTGCCTTATCAATGCCTTGCATTTGACTTGCCAGTGCTTGTGCTGTTTCCAGGTTTCATCATTTGGCTCTTTTTTCCATTTCTTGAAAGATGCTTTTTTGGCAACAACAGCCTCTCTGACCTCAGCTTTAAACCATGCTGGCAATTTTTTGGACTTCCTTCCACTTTTCTTAAAGCGTGGAATACAGCTGGTCTGGGCTTCCAAGATAGTATTTTTCAACAACACCCAAGCTTGATGTACGTCTTTAACCTTTGCAACTGCTCCTTTTAGTTTTTTCTTAACTGTTTTCCTCATTCTATCATAGTCTCCCTTTCGAAAGTTAAAGGGTAGTACTGTGGATTTCCTTACTATCCCTCCTCCACTAATTAAATCAAAGGCGATCATGCTATGATCACTATTGCCAAGTGGCCCCAACACCCTTATCTCTTGCACTACATCTGGTGTTCCACTAAGGACTAGGTCTAATATTGCTTCCCCTCTGGTCGGTTCATGAACCAGCTGCTCCAAGAAGCAGTCATTTATTTCATCTAGGAACTTTATCTCCCTAGCATGTCCTGTTGTGACACTGACCCAGTCGATGCCGGGGTAATTGAAATCACCCATTATTATTACTGCACTGTAACTTTTGCTAGCTTCCTTGATTTCTTTGAGCATTTCATCATCCATTTGTTCATTCTGGCCAGGCGGACGATAGTACACCCCCACTGCCATCGCCTTCCCCTTTTTACATGGAATTTCAATCCATAGAGATTCTACAGCAAATTTTGTTTCTTGCAAAACTTTAATCCTTTCTGACTCAATGCCCTCTCTAACATAGAGCGCAACCCCTCCACCAATTTGATCAGCTCTATCATTTTTTATTATGCGGATGCCTGTTCTCAAAGCCCCGAAGTAAAAAAAAAACGATGCAGCTGCAAATCGCAGCCATAGGAGCACCAACAAACCCTCAATGCTATTTTATTTAAAAAAACACGCTGGGTTTTTCTACCTTCCCTGCAGCTACAGAAAAGGAAAAAAACCCCTTCTTAACTGCTCCCTGCAGCCCCGGAGCGGTGCTGGACCTCCGGAGCAACAACACAAATAAAAAAAATTAAAAAAAAAAAAAACCTGCTTCAGCAGACAGCTTCGGGCATCCGACAGGTACCTTATGTTTTTTGTTTTTCTTTATTTATTTTTGATAACAGGTTACATTCTGTTCATACCATACAGCAGTGTTGTGGGTCTTTAGCTATTGACTGAACCAAACTAAAACCGCTCAGTATGTAGAGGTGGGCACTTTTTGTCAGCTAAGCTTGAAGAAGGATGGTCAGAACCTGATAAGTCAATAGCCATCACTTACATTTATCCATGCTGAAATTTTAAGGACATGATAAAGGCCAAAACTGTTGATAATTTCAGTCGTCCATCATTTTGGGTCCTCAGAACAATGCTTGTATGTTATGATGTTAGGTTTTATTAAATCATTGACCTAGGCATATTTTTCTGGCAATAGCTAAAGACCCACAACACTGCTGTATGGTATGAACAGAATGTAACCTGTTATCAAAAATAAATAAAGAAAAACAAAAAACATAAGGTACCTGTCGGATGCCCGAAGCTGTCTGCTGAAGCAGGTTTTTTTTTTTTTTAATTTTTTTTATTTGTGTTGTTGCTCCGGAGGTCCAGCACCACTCCGGGGCTGCAGGGAGCAGTTAAGAAGGGTTTTTTTTTCTTTTCTGTAGCTGCAGGGAAGGTAGAAAAAACCAGCGTGTTTTTTAAAATAAAATAGCATTGAGGGTTTGTTGGTGCTCCTATGGCTGCGATTTGCAGCTGCATCGTTTTTTTTTTTACTTCGGGGCTTTGAGAACAGGCATCCGCATAATAAAAAAACAACAAAAAAAAAACAAACTGAAAAATTGATGCGAGGCCTTGGGCCTGTAGAGAGAGTCATGTTGGGCATGCTCTGAGGCTTAAGCAGAAGTCATTCAGAGGTCTGGGGCTGTGATTGACGGGAACATCGCGGCTGACCCGATCACAGCAGTGAGAGTAGTAGAGCATTGGGAAAGGCCGCGGATGCCACTGCTCTTCCCGGTGCAGTGGGGAAAGTGGCAGAGATGGAGTCAGGCCTGTTAGAGACCCAAATGAGGTTAAACATGGGCAATTCCTTCTCCGATGATCTTATGCTCTCCCTGATGTGATCGGCACACCATCAGCTGTTCCCAATCACAGCCCCAGACCTCCTGATGACTCCCACTCAAGCCTCAGAGCATGCTTCTTTAGCCAATCAGGGGTGTGTGGGGCCATGCCTCAGGTCGGCCCTGCCTCCGAGGAATGAATCAGCCCGATTTGTGCCGAGCTTGAGTGGGGAAAAAAGCAGGGGGGAGGGGCACGGCTGTGTTTATTTTTGATTTTGCCGCCTCTGGTCTGCCACTTTTTTTCTTGCTCGGATGAGCTTGAGCAGGAAAAAATGTGACGGGAAGGCAGCACCAGGCCAGAAGTGGCAAAATCAGAAACAAACACAGCCACAACTGCCAGAATGTCGCCCCCTTGAAAGTGCCGCCTGAGGCAACCTCCTCAGTTGGCCTAATGATAGGACCACCCCTGATTCTGCCGCAGCCAGTTTTTTTGGTTTAATTTAGTTGGGCTTTCAATTAAGAATGTTGTTTGCGCAGGGCCCCCTGAAACGCGGGGCCCTGTGCAAACAACATTCTTGCTCAATGGACGGGCCGGCCCTGCTCCCCATCCCCCACAGAGACACTCCCCTGCAGAGTTCAGAACCAGTGAGGCATTTTTCTGTAAGAGCCCAAACCCCTGCCCCTTTAAGAAACCAGGCAGGAAAATGCTTGGAGGGTATGGCCAGGTCCCAGGATTAATCAGAAAATAGGAGACCTAGAAAGAGAGAAGCTGTGGGTTCTGGAGTATAGTTGAACACTACTTACCTGTGAAAGAGAGCCTGCTGTGGAGGTAGGAAGCATTTGAGTTCATTACTATTTGCTCAACCTTGCTGCTGGAATTCTACTAGGCTGGAGAGACGTTTTGCTGGGCTATGCTGCCCGAAGTGAAGAAACACATACAGTAGTTGCTGTTGTACATAGTTACCCCTGAGACTGTTCATCTGATTGTTCACTGTACCCTTGAAGTTCAATGTAAACTACATTGATAATATGAAAGGCAGTATATAAAAACTTAAATGAATAAATAAACTTTGAGAAGACAGTTTTGTTTGTTTTAGAAGTGCCCTCTTTGCTGTAGCAGTGTTCAGCTATTCAGTAGAGTAGCCCTGCTGTGAGCAATTAAGGACTTGTTACAGCTGAGGGAAAAGCCTAGGTAAAGAGAGGGTTTAACCCTCCATGTTCAAAAAACCCAAGGAAGGCCAGGGCAGTTGTCTGAATGCTTGTCCCCTCGTATATTTTCTGTAACCTCTCTTGACTGTGGAGTCCTGTGCATTCCTCACACTGGCCAACACTGACCACATGTGTTGGGATGCTGCTTCTTAACCTAGTGACAGAAGAAAAACCACACACCTCCTGGGCTCTGACCTCTCCACAGTACAGGGAAAAAGAACAGAGGAAGGTTTTGTTTTTTGGGGGTTTTCTTTTGGTTAAAGGGGTTAGCCCTGCTTCAGTTAGGGAAGAAGCCTCAGTTTAGTTAGAAGCCAGATAGGCAGGAGGTGTTTTTTTTCTCACCCCCCCCCCCCCCCCACCTCCCTATCATGGCTGGGTTTGAAAGAATAATTAAACCAAAATGGAGAGATTACTCCAGCCTCTAGTGGAGGGACAGCAGCAGCAGCTGCAGCGTGCCCTAGTGGAGGGACATTTTGCAAGCCCAAAGGATGCAGCAACAGCAAGTAATTCAGCAATCATTGGAAATCAAGCAGGTTTCGCTAGTGCAAGACACCCAGATACTCCAAGGGTGGCAGCCCCACCCCCTGGTACTACCCCCTGCCTAAAGTGGTGGAGGGTGAAGACACCGACCACTTCCTAGTAAATTTTGAGTGGACAGCCCGATTGTCTGGGTGGCTGGAGATGATGTGGACTACATATCTGGGAAGCTTGCTGACTGGAAGCAGTCAAGCCGCATTCCAGGAGGTTAACCCTGACAGGGGCCGCCTATGCAGCAGTCAAGACTGCCATCTTGAACCAAGCCAGATGTACGCTGGGGTCTACCGGCAGTGGTTCAGAGAGGGGGGCTCTTTTATCGATTGAAAGAGACTGCCTGGAAATGGCTGCAACCTGAGGCGAAGACTGGAGTGGAGGGGGCCAACATTGTTCTGTTGGAGTAGTTCATAGAGGGCTTGACCTCTCCTGTGAGAGAATGGGTGCGCCAGAGTAGCCTGTAGAGAACTTGTTACAGCTGGGGGAAAAGCCTAAGATTCATTCTCAGTTTCATTGACATTTTTTGTAGACTTTGACCCTGTTATCCATATCACATCTCCAGAGTTAGAGAAACAACACTGCAGTGGTTCGTCTTACCTGGATAACTGCTATCAATAAATCAAAATGGGAGTAGAAACCTCCAACCCTTTCAGCCTACATATCTCAAGGCTTACCTCTCAGGTCCTGCCTTATCTTCCTTTTCATCCAATCATTATGCAACATAATTCAGAATCATAATACCCTCTATCACCCGTATGCTGATGACATCTAATCTACGCACTGTTCTCCATTAACAATCCAGACTACTTCACAATAGGACAATGCCTTGAAGTGGTCATCCAGTGGTTAAACCACTGCAGCATGCACATTAATCCCAACAAAACAGAAGTCCTCCATATAACCAGGAACCTGGTTATATGAAGGACTTCTTAAACAGGTAGACAAAGGTGAGTTGGTTGATATAGTGTATCTGGATTTTCAGAAAGCCTTTCATAAGGTCCCTCATGAGAGACTCTTGGTGAAATTAAAAGGTCATGGGATAGGAGGCAGTGTACTATTGTGGATCGAGAACTGGTTAAAAGGTAGGAAGCAGAAAGTAGGGCTAAATAGCCAATTTTCCCAATGGAGAAAGGTGAATAGTGGAGTACCCCAGGGATCTGTGCTGGGTCTGCTGCTTTTTAACACCTTCATAATTGACCTGGAAATGGGAATAATGACTGAGGTAATCAAATTTGCAGATGACACAAAATTATTCAACATTGTTAAAACCCATGAGGCTTGTGAGAAATTGCAAGAGGACCTTAATAAATTGGAAGACTGGGCATCCAAATGGCAGATAAAATTTAATGTGGACAAGTGCAAAGTTATGCACCTAGGAAAGAACAGCCCAAACTATGGTTACACGATGCAAGATTCCACATTAGGAACCCCACAACCAGGAAAAAGACTCAGGTGTCATTGTGGATAACATGTTGAAACCCTCCACCCAGTGTGCAGCGGTGGCCAAGAAAGCAAATAGAATGCTAGGAATCACAAGGAAAGGAATGGAGAATAAAACAAAGGATATTATAATGCCTCTGTATCATTCTATGGTGCGACTACACCTTGAATATTGTGTGCAGTTCTGATCGCCATATCTTAAAAAGGATATAGCATTATTAGAAAAAGTACAGAGAAGAGCCCCTAAAATGGTAAAGGGGATGGAAAGATACCCCGATGAAAAGAGGCTAAAAAGGTTAGGGCTCTTCAACCTTGAAAAGAAACGGCTGAGGGGAGATATGATAGAGGTTTATAAATTAATGAATGGAGTGGAATGGGTAAATGTAGATTGATTGTTTACATCATCAAAATATAGAAAGACTAGGGGATATGCAATTAAGCTATAGCATAACCTATTTAAGACTAATATGAGAAAAATATTTTTTCACTCAACGTGTAATCAAACTCTGGAATTCATTATTGGAGGATGTAGTAGAAGCTGTTAGTTTAGCTGGGTATAAAAAAGGTTTGGACAGGTTCCTGGAGAAAAGGTCCATAAACCATTAATAAAGGGGACCTGGGAAATCCACTGCTTACAACAGGACAAGCATTGTGGAACCTGTGTTTTTTGGGGAAACTGCTAGGTACATGTGACCTAGATTGGCCACTGTTGGAAACGGGAAACTGGGCTTGATGGACCTTGGTCTGACCCAGTATGGCAAAGCTTATGTTCTTATATTAACCTCACATTCTCTCCTCCATCCACAGTTAACTTGGCCAACTTAACTATGCAAGTAAAAGATCAAGTATAATAATCAGCATAATACTTGACCAACTTCCATGCCCACATCAAACAAGTTACCAGATTGGCATACCTCAGAATGAAAGCTGTCCAAAACCTTTGACCACTATTGGAATAGTGTGACTTCAGAAATGTCAGCCAAGCCCTCATTATTCCAATATTTGGCTATGTAAACATCATATACCAGGGACTCCCAAAAGCCACTTTACTCCCCCTACAACTTGCATGGAATACAGCTGCCAGAATCATCACAGGCACTGCTCGACAAGCACACATTACCCCTGTACTAAAACAATTCCACTGGCTACCCATTTATGAGAGTTACGTACAAAGTCTCCCTAAGCATCATCAAGATCCTCCATAACCTCTCAGCGGACATCCTTTGGCCACTCATTCATGAACCTCTCAATAACAGATCAAGGAGAAAAGCTAGCCACACCTTTTTTTTAGTCCTGGCCACGTTATCCTCCTTCCAACTACTCAGGACTCATGTTATTTTTCCCCATTCTTCCCATTCTTCCCACTGTTACCCCTCCTCAGATATGAAACATGTACCATAAAATCTTCATCTTTATTCTCCGTTATGCTTAAATGTTAATACTTACACCTTCTACTGCTTGTCTCCTGTTTTACATACTCTGAGTCACATGCTAAATTGTTTAGTTCATTTGGTAAACGTATTAGCCAAGTTTCATATAATGTTATGCCTGGTTGAACTATTAAGTTGTTACCCACATTCTATGTAAACCTACACTTGTTAAATGTGTTCCCTATACACCACTGTGACTGGTAGATGCAGTGGTATAGAAAAGTTGCTAAATAAAATTACTGATAGTGCGGCTGCAGATAATGCCAACTCAAGAGCTATAGGCATGGTTGTGTTGCTGCCACTGCCAATTGAAGCAGCAGCATTGGCACCCCCCCCCCAGTTGTCCTCTCCGCCCCCTCCCCAATGCAGACTATAAGGCCAGTACTGCGACTTGTAAGACCCATGGCACCCACTGAGGCCCCCCTGCTTCCCCCTGAACAATAGTAATCGCTGACCCCCTCCAAGATCAGTACTGCCCCCCCCCCCGCACAGCCCACACCTAGAATAGGAGGCTGTACCCCTCCAACCTGACCCAGAGATGACAAGGTCCTTGGGTGGTCCCCCCCCAAACATCCTCCCAGTTCTTACCGATGTCACATTGGTGTCTAATGGTGATTAGGGCTGGAGCGGTCCCCTATGTACCTGCCCATCTCGTTTGGCTCTGAAAATGGCACCCATCTCACGGCACTGAGCCTAGTGTTAGCCACTACTGCCGCTTCTCCTTTCCATGCTCTCTCACTCCAGGCCAGTGTTCCCATGTGGAAATGGACTGCCCTGTGCAGCATCTGCAGGACAGATGCTGACCATTCCTCCTGCTTTACTGCACAGAGTCGCCACCCTCTGCGTATGCCATGCGGTAGGTGCAAAAACCATGATTGCACTTTAGTAAGTGTGCTCCTACAGTAGTTATAATATTCAGCCGCTGTGAGCATAGCGAAGGGGTTTAATTTAAGACTTCTCTTTTATTGGCCTAAATTTAACTTCATAGCTATATGGATAACAGCTGAATATCGTTTAGATAGTGCTGTAATGGTTAGAGGGATTTTCACTCTGGATAATGCCATTGAACTACACGGACAGAGGACTTAAATATGAAGTAGTGGCCATGGGCGTGTTTTATAAAGGCATTTTTACATGTGCATGCCAAATATGCAATGTGTGCCTTTGAGTCAATGCTCATAGGTAAAATGCCTCTTATAAAATTATCCTACATGTTGTCAGACGGATGCCTGGGTGAGAATGTTCACAGTCTTGGCAAGTGCATATATCAATATGATTTGCAAGGGATTGTGGGAAATGCAGTCCATTCACACCAGACACAGCTGCTCACAATAATTAGTTGTGCTTGAGTGTAAAGCCAATAAGATATTTATTTATGGGGTTATTTCTCCCAACACAGATATGCTTGGTAGCACCAAAAACAGGATACTTGCTTTCAGTGTTAAACTTAGAAAAACAAAATCAGGAAAACAACAGTTGAACTTGTCAGGCAATCAAAGCAAAATAATAAAGACCTGGTTGGTAACAAACTGGTCTTTTCTGTAGGCTTTAGCTAATATTTTCTTAGCAGTGTATCAAACAAGCAAAACCCACAAAGAAGGGAAAAACTGTTCTTTTCAGGTTAACTTCTTATATCTTCACACATAGACTCAGAAGTGATTCCCTCAGAGCTCACAAGCAATTAGGTAAGGCTCAATTGCTAGCAGTTACCCAGCTGAAACCCCTTAGCTGGCTTGCTTTCTACTGCGTGGCTCAAATCCTACTTCAGGAGCTTTTCTGAGTAGATTAAAGAACAAGTTTGTATTTCTTTGTGATGGTTGATGTACTTTGTAACAGAAAATTACCAAAGGAGTTTAGACAGAGAGCAATCCATGTATTCACAACCTGTATCTAAGACTTCTCCTTCCCCTTCTTCAACAATCATGGGTTCAATATCAGGGATTGGCACAGAGGAATTTCTCAATGGAGCACTTTCAGGAGAATACTTGTTTCCCTGCTGTCTTTCAAGGTTATAGCTAGGGCATAGATCAGTGTTCATACCTGAGCTTCCATTGCTGTTAGAGTTCCTCTCTAAATAGCCTGGCCAGTATGTAGTCCAGTTCTTATGTCCAGCCTTCCAATCCAGATCCCTGGACACTGGATCTCTCTTCACATACCTTCTGGCACGGGTCTTAGGGTCCCTTCCACGTGCAGCCGTCTCCCTCACAGGTACCGTCTGGAGATTCCTAGCCCTGCAGCACCATTCCCCTGGCTTTCCCCAGTCCAATGGTGTATGCTGGCCTTTTGAATGTCTCCCAGTATACGTACTGCTCTGGACTCCTTTAGACCTTCCAAATGCTTTTCTCTTCTTTCTTCCAAATAGTTTCTTGCCCTTTCTGTCCGTCCGCTCTGGCTTCTGCTTCTGATGATCCTCCAGATGATGAAGCTGTCCAAGATGAGAATCTCCAAGAAACTGAGGATGAGGATCATTCTCTGTAGAATAAACTCTACCTTTATTCTGCTTTGATGAGTGCTCCACCCTAGCACAGCGCAGCTGTGCTGAATCAGGCCCTGCCCTTTGAGATGAGTGCTTGGGGATTACCTCATAGCCCTCTTGATTGAACACACGTTTCCCCACTTCAGCTCCTCTAATGGCTGTTGGAAATCTGGTGCATTCTGGGACTGGTAGTCTTTTATGGCAAAATTCTGTTTTCTTATTTCTACCAGAACTGACAGGTTGCTTGTTCAGAGTCACTTCACCTTTTCTTTTTTTTTTTAACTTTTATTTTCATTTTACAACAAGCAAAAAGAAACAACACACCAAAGGAAACAAATACAAACATACAATAAGGAAAAGCAACCCCAATTACCCCCCACCCCTATGCTTCTTCTCTAAGCTGATAAGTATCATCATATAAGCGCTTACAAACAACAGTAATTGTACATCAAAACAAACAGAAATAGTATCTGCGATACAGAATGATCATGTGACAGAGATTTACACAGATTTAAACAGTCAGATGAGAGCATTGAGCAGTTTGAACATAGTCGTTGAGCATCTTCCATTTAGACAAGTGGTGGGGGGTCTGAGCGGAAGAAGCTAACATACGAGGTATTTGCTCATATTTACTGTAGAGACAGACATGATTCCACCATTCATTGGGGCTCAGATGGGAGCTATTTTTCCAGTATTTCGTAATTAGGGAAATAGCTATGCCCAGCATAAAGTCTAAGAGGAAGTAAGCCGATTTGGGAAGAGAGGGGATCCCCGCAGCTGAGCGGAGTCCCACTATCTTCCAAGAGAGGGGCTCTTGAAAGTGCAAAATAGATTGAATACGACCCCAGACCCGACTCCAGTAATACTGTAATGCGGGGCATTCATACATAACATGAGTGAGGGAACCAATGGCCGCATGGCATGTCCAGCATCTATTGCTCTGGGTGGCGTTCCATTTGGCTAACCTGTCAGGAGTATAGAAACATCGGTGGGCTAGAAAGAAAAGTGTCTGAGTGAGTGAGGCGGATCGAGAGACCCGTGTCACCTTGCTCCAGACTAGGCTCCATTGCTCCGGGGTCAAAGTTACATGCATTTCCCGCTCCCAGGATTTCTGTGCTATAGGAGTGCCTCTATTTACAGTATTACATAAAGTTTTGTAAAAGTTAGATGCTACACCCGATAAGCTCCCGATAGATCGGATAATCTCCGACAATCCTTGGGTATGGGGTTCCGATGGCGGGAGCACCTTAGCACTCCAAAGACAATGCTGAAGTTGCACCAACTGAAAGTAGTGTTTCGCTGGGAGACCAAATTCAATTTGTAATTCGCTAAAAGTCTTCCAGCGACCATCAGAGAACAGCTGGTTAGGGATCCAAATGCCCCTAGTGTACCAGGGGCTCCACGCCATCGGTTTATTTTGTATTTGAAATCGAGCATTGTGCCAAAGCGGGAGTCTATCTAGCGGACAAAGTCGGGAGTCTAGAGATTGCTCAAGGGTATTAAAGGCACCTAAAGTGTCTAAGAGCATTGGTGGATAGTGGGAGTCTGATGGGAGAGTCATACCAGGGAGATAAGTAAGAGGGATTGGTTTGCAAAGGTCCTCCTCTATATCTAGCCACACTGGTCTACTCGGTGTTGGGTCTTCCAGCCAACGAGCGCCTTGTTTGAGAAGAAAAGAGTGGTGGTATTTCAGGAAATCAGGGAATCTGACGCCACCATTTTCTTTATCTGCTTGTAACTTATGTTTCGCTATCCTAGGTGTCTTGTTTTGCCATAAGTATCTAGTCAGAAGACCCTCTAAATCTTTATATGTACGTCGAGGTAGGAGACATGGCAACATTTCTAAAATGTAGTTCACTTTGGGAACAATCATCATTTTAATGGTTTCTAGGCGGCCCCACCAAGTAAGTGTTAAAGGAGTCCAGCGTTGAGTAAGCGCCCGGACCTTAGAGGTTAAGTCTTTAGCATTAAAGGTGATGGTGTCTTCTAAAGGAGAGCAGTAGTGTACCCCAAGGTATTTGACCATGCGAGGTTGCCATAAAAAGGGAAAGGATTGCATATCTGCCTGATGGATCAAAGGATTTAGTGGAAAGGCAACCGATTTGGTCCAATTTATCTTATAGCCCGAGAGTTGTGAATATTTACCAATTTGCTCTAGGACAGCCGGCACTGAGTCTAGGGAGACAAAGAGCATCAGGTCATCAGCATATGCTGAAATTTTGATTTCCCTATGAGAGAAAGGGACTCCATGAATATCCTTGGATTGCCGGATTAGTAAAGCTAAGGGTTCGAGTGCGAGATCGAAAAGAAGTGGAGACAGTGGGCATCCCTGGCGAGTACCGCGTTGCAGGGGAAATGGCTGAGACTTTAAAGCATTAGCACAGATACTAGCTGTAGGCTGTGCATACATGGTTTGGAGACAACGGAGAAAGCCTTCTCCGAATCCGTACCAGCGAAGAGTTGCAAACAAGAAGGGCCATTCTAAGCGGTCGAAGGCCTTCTCAGCATCAAGTGAGAGGCCAACCAATGGTCGATCAAGATTAACTGCGGCAGTCAGCACATGACACAGGGTCCTAGCATTATCAGCAGTTGATCTACCGGGAATGAAACCGCATTGATCTGGGTGTATTAAAGTAGACATCTTGTCAGAGAGCCGGGTGGAGAGAATGGTGGCGAATATTTTATAGTCTGCGTTTAGTAGGGAAATTGGACGATAATTAGCTGTTAGTTGCGGATCTCTCCCCTCTTTTTCAAAAACAACTACATTTGCCATTGAGAAGGATCCAGAGGGAGATCCCTCCTCGGCCAGAGCAGAAAAATAAAGTTTCAAAAACGGAGCTAAGTCAGCATTAAAAGTTTTGTAGAATTCAGCTGGGAGACCGTCCGGGCCTGCGGCTCGACCTGTGGCACATCTCTTGAGTGCCGATTGAATTTCTGATAAAGTGAATGGTTTGTCCATGGCCTCTCTATCTTCGTCAGATAGGGTCGGTCGCTGTACCCCTGATAGTAATCGTTCAAATACTTCTGGCTCGAAGTCACATTCAGATTGATAAAGCCGAGTATAAAAATCACGAAAGAGTTCTAATATTTCTGTATCTTTAGTGACCAAGCTCCCCCCCGACGGATTGCGGAGAGCGGTAACACGCTTGGCTTCTTTTTGACCTTTCAGGGCATTGGCTAGCAATTTGCCAGCACGGTTATTTTCCCGATAGTACATCCCTTGTTGTGATTCAATATTTTTAGCAGCAGCGGTATATAAAAGCTGATTGTATTGAAAACGAAGACGTTGTAAGCGAAGTAAAATACATGGGTCAGTACGGGACGTGAGGAGACGCTCTCCAGCTTGTATCTGTTGTTCTAGAATCAGTAAATGTTGCTTTCGTTGTTTCCCCTGTCGGATTTGATAGCTAGTTATAGTTGCACGGATAGACGCCTTGAAACCCTCCCACCAAGCCCAGCTCGCAGTGTCATGGGGTGAATTAAAATGAAAGTAGTCTTGGATAGCGGCCTTTATGTCAACCTGAAAATCTTTTTGGTCTAGTAGGGATCTATCAAAAACCCAAGCACGGGGATGTTCACCTTGCGTAGTGACATGTAATGAGAAAGATATGGCAGCATGATCTGAAATATGGAGAGGATGGATCCTAGCCGTGTCCACTTGGGGTATCAGTGCTTTGGAGATAAGAAAAAAATCTATTCTAGATTGTGAGTGATGGGGGGCTGAGAAAAAGGTGAACTCTAAGTCGGAGGGGTGAAGTAGCCTCCATATATCTACTAACGCAAGATCTTTCATCAGAGCTGTAAGGGTATCAAGACTCTTGGGTGGACCACTCGTTCTAGGCGGCTGTCTATATATCAAAGGATCAAGTACTTGGTTGAAATCGCCGCCGAGTATTAATGGAGTATTGGCAGAGGCCTGTGCCAACTGCGCAATACTTGCATAGTAAGCAGGGTTATCCACATTCGGAGCATAAATACAAATACACGTGATTTCACTATCTCCAACCTTAAGGTGTGCACGGGCCCATCTACCCTCCTTATCAGAGCTAGTATCCAGTACAGTAGCTTGCAAAGACTTCTTAACCAAGATGGCTACCCCACACCGTTTGGAAACGGCGGAAGAGTAGGCAGCCACCATGTAAGGCTTAGCATTAAGTTTCAGTGTTTCAGCGGAGTTTAAATGCGTTTCCTGAAGAAGAAACACTAAATCAGCATGCTCATGATTAAGATAGCTAAGGATTTTCTTTCTTTTGATTGGACTATTGATGCCTTTTACATTCAGCGATAAGAGCTTACATAAGGCCATTCAGAAAAGTTAAAAATTCTGAAAAAGAACATGATAACGCACATAATTTCACAATGTCCCTCATATTAACTGTATATGGCTGTACACATGACATGATAGAAAATAAGCTAATGAAAAACAATGAAGCGCCCCATATAAAAAAATAAGCACCGAAGTGCATTAGAGAAGAAGCAAAACCCCAGAAATTACTGGCGACCATGTGTCTGCGGGGAGAAACCCCAGAGAAGGCCTAATTGAAACATATAACCTGTATAGCTGTGCATGTTTCGAATCCAACCGAGGTGCACATCATGGAGGGATAGGAGACCAAGAAAGTTATATATAGACAGAAAGAGAAGTCCAGGCAGTCTCTGTTCCAGGCGGTGATCACCGCGTCGGGCCATTCAAAATGGCGGGCAGATCCGGCGGGTTACAGATCCAAGTTGTTGGATTAGCGCATCTGGTCTGCTTCTTTGGAATCTAAAAATGTTGCTAGTAGATCAGGATCTTCGAATGTTCTAGTTTGGTTATGGAGAGTCACTCTGAGCTTCGCTGGATACAATAGGCCAAAGCGAGCCTGTAGCTGTTGAAGTCTAGGGCGAAAAGCAAGGAGTCTCTTCCGACGGTCAACTGTGGGCTTTGCCAAGTCAGGGAAGAAGGAGACTTTATGACTTTCAAACTCCAAATGATGATTCGCCCGGGCAGCATTTAGAATCTGCTCAACTTGTTGATATCTCAGTAATCGAAAGATGATAGGCCGGGGGGTCGTCCGATTGAGGGCCATGTTGGTAGGAACACGATGTGCTCGGTCAATTTCCAGATCTCTGTGAAAAGTGATCTTCAGCAAGGAGGGAAGAGTTTTGACCAGGAATTCTCTTATATCTCCTGCTTCGGCCCCCTCCGGTACGCCAATGAGCCTTACATTGTTGCGACGGGCTCGATTATTGCTATCCTCTAACTCTTTTTGAAGATTCTGTATCTGACGCTCAGCCTTGTCCAGTTTCACCAAGCGCACCACGTGCGAGTCGAGGACCCCCGCCATGTTGTCCTGCCGTAGTGAGAGACCTTCAAGCCGGTCCTGAAGCATACCGAAGTCTTCTCGCATGGCTCGGAGCGCTTCTCCGTTGGACTGTACCAGTTCCTTCACACCGCGTATTTCCTCCAAGATCTCCTGTTGCATTTCGGGGTTTTCCCGAAGTGGAACTGTCTTTTGTGGGGAAGACAACTCTGTTTTGGAGCGTTTTCCGTGTGAAGAAGAGGGAGACCCGAAGTCTAAGCGCGCTGGTTTGTAGGCCGCCATCCCCCCCGAGGTACCCCGGTAAGTTCGGAGCAAAATATTAAGTTTAGGTAGGTATTAAGTCAGGATTCTGAGTAGGCCTCTCGGGAGCTTCAGCGCGAAGCGTCTAACCCGCTGGACATCAGGCTCCGCCCCCCCACTTCACCTTTTCTATAGCTCCTTCCTGAGCTATGATAAGCTTCCTTATCACAATGTACAGGTATGCATGATGGCAAGTATCTGTCTTCATAGATGACTTTGGTGTAGGCGTACCTCAGAAAATATGCATGATCATCATACATACTGTATATGCATATATTCACTCTTGCTCCTGATCTGCTGTACGTGTGCATGGGTTCGTTGGAGCCATGATCTCTACAGGATTTGTGCTAGTGTTTTATACTGTGCCCTCTCTACCTAAGTAACTTTTTATAAAATTTCCCTCTAAACGTATAATTCCATTGAATGTTGACCTTGATGTTTGCAGACTGATTTGTTTTAAACCTAAAATTAAATTCTAAACATGCTTTACATGTTTAGAATTTAATTAGAGGTTTAAAACAAATCAGCCTTAGGGAGACTTTATATGGACAGTAATTTGATCACATATTTGGAATACCGTGGAAGCTTTTTTTATGTTTTGCACTTTAGCTTACAAAAAAGCAGAAGAAAATAATTGTAGAAGAACTCAAAAATTTATCTTTCTTTATTGAAGCATTTAGTATACCACACCTTCAGACATCAGGACGGTTTACAAAGCAAACTATAAGGGGTAAGGCAGAAAAGGAAAAGAACTACAATAATCTGATAGGACAGAGCACGATCACATCAGAGAGTAGCAATCATACTGAAGAGATGGAAAAAAGGAGGGAGGCCAAAGGAGGTCAGGTGACAGAGGCGGCAGATCAAAGGCAGATTGAAAGAAGTGTGTTTTGAGGAGACTCTTACATTTCTGAAAAGATGGCTCAGTACGGAGGGCCATAGGGAGAGAGTTCCAGAGGTATGGACCTAAAAAAAAGAAAGCAGAGTGGCGGGTTGACTCAAGACATGTACGTGAAGCAGGAGAGAGGTGTAGACGATTGATATGAATGGAACAAAGATTACGAGATGGGTTGTGAAACTGAAGGCAGTCAGACAGATACTGTGGCGTGTTTGTGTAAATGGACCTGTGGATCAAGGTAAGAATTTTGTAGTGAATGCAATATTTGATGGGCAACCAGTGAAGATCAATAAGCAGTAGTGAAACGTGATCAAAGCGAGTGGCATGGAAAATGATCCTGACAGTAGTATTCTGGATTAACTGAAGGACCATGGAGATAATATTGAGGTAAACCAGCAAAAGCGACATTGCAGTAGTCAATGCGAGAACTTCACTTTTAGCAGAACTCAGTACTGGGAAGTGCTTACCAAAGAAAAGCTGTAATTTTTCTTCAAAATAAATATTTTATTGCATAATTTAAATAATTGCATTCATAGGCATGTTAGATTAAGCTTATATCTGAGTTGCTCAATAATACAAGACCACAGAGTAGCACTGTTTCCAAACCCAGTAACATTATGACAAAAATCACTACAGAGTTATTCCGTAGCCATCATCACCTAAACATCTAGGGGCCGATATTTAAAGTGATTAATGTAGTTAGCAGATCTTCTAACCGTGTTAATCCCCCTGGCTGGGATATTTAACAGCACTGAGATGATTAGTGCCGCTGAATATTCGCGAGTGCCACTGCTGGCTAGCACCGGGGCCTTCCGAGGCATCACCCAGTGATAACTGGGCAGCGGTGATATTGAGCCGCAGTTCAGTTATTGGAATGTGGTGAAAGCCAGGCGCAGTAAAGGCTGGCCTAACGTTTGCTACAGAAACTAACCAAGCTGTGGCTGAATACCGTCGCTACCCGGTTAGCTTCACTGCAATCTGGGCAACCCGGATATTCAATGCCGGGGCTAGGATATGGCCCGACATGGACTATCTGGGTCTAAGGTTCAGCGGCAGCAGCTAGCTGCTTTAGCAGTGCTAACTGCCACTTGAATATGTTGTTTCTCGTTTTATTTATTTATTTATTTATTTAGCTGTATTTATATCCCGCTTTTCACCGGGTCAAAGCGGTCAATTGGGAGATACATTTAACACGAGGGATATGACACACATACGCTAATACTTACAGGGAACATGGGCAATGGAGGGTTAAGTGGCTTGCCCAAGACCACAAGGAGTACCTATAGGACTAGAAATCCCAGTCCCTCCGGCCTGAGATTGCTGTCCCCAGGTGGGACTTGAACCCCCGGCCCTCCGGCCTGAAGTACCTTGTCCTAACCACTAGGCCACTCCTCCCTGTTTAGACTACTGTAACGCCTCCCTGGCCGGTCTCCCACTCACTCAGCTTCGCCTACTCCAATTAGTTCATCACACTGCTGCCCGTCTTCTGACCAATACATCCCGATCTGCCCATGTCACCCCCCTTCTCATTCATTTACACTGGTTGCCTATCCCTTTTCGTATCCAATATAAGATTCTGACTTTTGTTCACAGGGCTTTGCACACTGGTGTCCCACTCTATCTCTCTGATCTGGTTCACTTCCATTGCCCCTCTAGAGCTCTTCGATCGATTCATGCTAATTGCCTTTTTCTTCCACCTCCTTCTAGGGCTCGTCTCGAATCCACACGTTCCTCTGCTTTCTTTTTCCTTGGTCCTTGTCTCTGGAACTCATTGCCATTAGCCTTACGTCTGGAATCTTCCCTCCGCACCTTTAAAGCCTCTCTCAAGACCCACCTCTTTTGCACAGCTTTTGACATTCCTCCTCCTCCTCTTGCCGGCAACTGATTGTATCCCTTCCCTCTGTTCTGCGCTTATTGTTTTTCTCTGTTTTTCGCTTATTGTTTCCCTTCCTTCTGTTTTTGTGCTTATTGCTGTGCTGTTTCTTCTTTTTTTGCTGTCTCTTTTGTAAACAAATGGCGTTCCTTTCTGTTTCCTTTCCTCACTAGTCTCCTTTGTTTTTATTGTAAACCGCCGCATGCCTCTTGGTTTAGGCGGTATAATAAGTTTTAAATAAAGATAAAGATAAAACCAAAGTACAGCAAAGTATGAAAAACATGCAGTTATCAGAACTGGTTAGGCCAAGACTGTTCCCTCTCAGTGACTCCTGAGAACTCTGATGAGAACAAAAGATTCAGTCATACTTATAAGACAAAGTAGTCAGGCCTTTCTCTGATGTGTACTCAGCCTTAAAGGAACTGTATAAACCGTAAACCTAAGTGTTGATTCCTGGCCTCCCCTAACACTCCTCTTCTGTGGGGTGGAGGGGGGGGAGGGTCTGCGCTTAGATTCTTTTGGGGAGCTGCTTTGTCCTAGATCCACAGAGTTCCACAGCATCTCCCCCATCCACCCGCAATCCAAGAAGAGACTTGTTTTGTAGTAAAATGGCCCGATTAAGCATTGTCACAATTGCCCTCTACCTCCTCTATATAGGCCAAAACAGCGTTACAGACATATCCACCTACCACAACCAGATACCAGTTCTTCAGAACCACAGGAAGCGATGGTCAAATGCCCCCTACCATAAATTAGTCGAAACCACTCGCATAAATCACAACCACCTTTTACACATTGCCCTACAACACAAGAAGAAAGCAGAACATGTTGAAAACCCCCTCCCCCATCTGCTGAGATGTGCGCTCATAAATGCCCGCTCAATACGCAAGAAATGGCCTGTTGTATCCGATATGATATCCCACCATGACCTGGACATCCTCCTGATCACAGAGACATGGCTCTCCAGTGATGACAAGGTCCTCCTCAACCAGCTCTTGCCCGCCGATTTCTCTATTCATTCATGCCATAGAAATGGAAAAGGAGGAGGTGGAGTACTTGCCATCACCAAATCTGACCTCCAGTTCCACCTATGCAGCGCAACCAGCACATCACTCCTCGACGCCCTCACAATAGCAAACAAGCGCTGCTCCATTAACCTCCTATACAGGGCCCCATCAGCAGACCCAGATGCTCTCTCAACAATAATTGACCTTGCCTCCAATGCCCATAACCCACACACTCCAAGCTGGGTTCTAGGAGATTTCAATCTACCTTCCCTGCAAGAGTCTCACTCATCAGCTTTTCTTGAAGCCCTTGGGGGCCTAGGATATAGCCAACTGATCAAGGAACCTACCCATGACAAAAGAGGCATGTTGGACCTGGTATTTGCCCCCCAGACAACTATCACTCCATCCAGCATTCCTGAGCTGTCCATTACTGCAGTTCCCTGGTCTGACCACAAACTGATAGCATTCCAAATACCCTTGCCCAACAGCAACCGGAAGGAAGCAAGGGGTCTGAGTGGTCCTACCAAAGCACCACCACGAAGATTCCAGGCCTTTAACAGAGACCTGATCCTGAACACAACTCGCCCATTACTCACCTCAGCCGATCACAGCCCTGAGGAGCTTGTCTCTAATTGGAATAAGACCCTCAGTTCAATTGCGCTACTTCCACCATCTAGCAAACCTCCTGGGAAGCGAACCTCTGCAGCATGGTACTCCACAGAACTGAAAACCTCTCTCGCCCTACTACGAAAGCTTGAACGACGCTGGCGCCGCTCCCACTCAGCAGACGACCAAAGAGCCTACAACGACCATCTGGCATTACACCGCGAAGCAGTAACAACGAACATGAGACAATTCCACACTGACACTCTAAAACGTTCATTGAATAAGCCACATGACCTCTTCGCTCTCGTTAACAACCTAACGAAAGAACCAGCCGCAGCTCAACCAGTTGAGATCCACTCTCAAGAATTTGCAGACTACTTACAATCCAAGTTGTGCCAGACTAACAAGACCCCATCTGCCAAAGCCTCTTTCGAGCCAAGCCACATTACACCGCTCACAATATTTGCTACACCACCAAAGCAGCACATTGAAGACACCATTGCTGCAATCAACACAACCACGGCCCAATCCGACCCTTGCCCTGCGTTCTGGATTAAGGAACTACGATCCTACCTAAGCCCTGTTATAGCCAGCCTCATGGACCAGTCATTTACAACAGGCACATTCCCGCAACCCCTCAAACAGACATCCATAAGACCGCTGCTGAAAAACAATAAGCTAGACCCCAAGAAGGTGGACTCATACAGACCGATCTCGAGCATACCCCTACTAGCGAAAATAATTGAAAAGGAAGTCCAATGTCAGATTCAAGATCACATAGACACTTCGCGCCACTGGACCCATGCCAACACGGCTTTAGAGAGGCCCATGGTGTTGAAACTCTACTCACCACACTATTTAACAATATAATTGCAGGAATAGATAACATCCGACAAGGGTTTGTCCTCATCTTCTTGGACATTGCGGCAGCGTTTGATTCAGTAAGCCATGAGCTTCTCCTCGAGCGTCTCCAAGAGAAGGGGATCAAAGACAAAGCACTTGACTGGTGCAAGTCCTACCTCTCTGACAGATGGCAACATGTACGATCAGGGACTACATCATCAGAGCCATTCCACCAGAAGCAAGGTGTCCCGCAGGGATCCTCCCTCTCCGCCCTGATGTTCAACATATACATGCAGCCCGTCTGTAACTTGATCCGTTCCTTCAACGTCAAGTGCCTGATATATGCCGACGACGTACTGCTATACATGCCCTTCTCGACTGAGAACCCAGACCTCTCCCCACTGACAAACTGCTTTAATGCAGTGTCTAACTGGCTACAAACCCAAAACCTCAGAATTCAGCATAAGAAAACAGAGGTCCTATTCATTACCAGGAATCAAAACGTCTCCACGCCACCATCTCTAAAGGTAGACGAAGCAGAACTCCAGTCCAAACCCACGATCAGGTACCTTGGAGTCACACTAGATCAGCGACTGGACATGAAGACTCACATAGGCAACACGGTAAGAGCGGTGTATCACAAGATCCGATCTCTTCGGCACCTAAGATCCTTGCTAAAACCAGACGACTTCAGGACAGTCTATCAGGCATTAATCATACCACATCTGGATTATGCAAACTCAATTCTGCATGGACTCCCGCAAGCCACGCTGAATCCACTGCAACTAGCGATGAATGCTGCAGCAAGAGTTTTCCATGGAGCAGCCAGGAAAGACCATGTGACCCCCATCCTGAAGCACCTACACTGGCTCCCAATACGTGCCAGACTCACATACAAAATCTTATTGCTGACATTCAAGGCTGTCAACGGGCTCTCATCCACATCAATGACAGAGCTGATCCAGACCACGCCCCCCCAATAGGTCCAGAAGATCTACAGCAGTTAATACGCTGATAGTCCCGAAATCAATAACCCAATGCACATGTTCAACTGTAAAAAGAGCCTTCAAATTCTGTGCGCCAAGATGCTGGAATGCCCTACCTCCCAGCATACGAGCAATCCCTGGCCTAACACAGTTTAGAAAGGCATCTCTTCCTCCAATATTACCCTCCTGACAGCGCCGTAATAACCTCATCCGCCACTTAGCTGATACAGTTTAGTGAGCCCTTCCACCCAGACAAACATGACTACGTCTAGCAAGGTGATACCTATCTTGCCATACAGTTGTACATAGTTTTACCCCTTGTTATCCAAGTTCTATTGCCTTGTTCAATGTAAACACGTATCAGCACGTATCAGCTATTGAGATGTGTAAGTTGTTGTATGTAAACCGCACTGATGCCGAATAGCGCAGTATAGAAGAGACTTTAAATAAATAAAATAAATAATGTGGTGGCGAGACTGTGGTAGAGCCTGAGAAAATGGTGAAAAAACAGTCATTTTCCTCTGAGCAAGGAAATAGTTCAGGGAGTTTTAGAGTTAAAACTCCAGCTAAAGAAAAAAACTGCATTCACAGAGCTGTTGATAGTGAGCCATGCCCCAGCTCCAAGGTAACCAGGGGAGGTAACGAGGATTACCCAGGGGTGGGGCTTGAGGCTATAGGGCATTCACACTCATATAAGCTCAGGGAAGAAGGGAAAGAGGGGGAACAAAGGGAGGAGAACACGAGGGAAGGAGTGATCACCAGGGAAGGTGTATCCAAGAGAGGAGACTCTTGCAAGGAAGCAGGAAGTAAGGAAACCAGGAGGAACCCTGTGAGAGGAAGGTGTTCCAGCAGCTGTCTGAGGAGGAATCCCTATTGCATGCAGCATTCAGGAAGCTCTAGTTCTGAAGGTAGTTCAGCTTGTAAGAGAATTACAGCTGGCTGGGAGGACGGGAGAGTTTGCCCTGTGGAAAATGCTGGTGATGAGCAACGTACGGGAGTGTCCTTAGGAGAGCCGGTAAGAAGTGTGTCCTCTTCAGCAAAGTCTGGGAAGAGACTGGGTGCTAGAAGAAAGGTGAGCACATTGGAAACCTTACAAAGTTTGATAAAAGATAAGGACCTCCTCAAGCCTTCCAGTGTCCCTCAGCATAGAGAGGAATCTCAGTGGGGAAAGGGTTTTAAGTTGTTACAGAAACTAAAACCTGCAGTTCCAGACGCTGAGTCCAGCCAGGTGCCAATTGACTTAGATGATGAGAGCATGCAGATAGATGAATGTGCTTCAGATAATGTTTCCTCAGTTTCGGAAATGGACTGCTCATTCTGTGTGTGCCAGAAGTGAGAAAGCTCTAAGGTTTTAAAGTTATAGAAAACCAAGAAGCTTTTCTAAGTACTTAACCTGCTGGAGAATTATGCAAATGAAGTGCTAACGTCCTTGTGCTAGCCAGGAAGATTCAAAGGACTGATTTGAATGCTTGCAGCCTGGAAGCAAATGCTTAGCAGCTTGAAGGAAAGGAAGCAAATGTTTAGCCACTTGTAGAAAAGAAGTGACGTGCTGTACAGAGCTCAGCTGAAGTAGAGGTTTGTGCTGAACCAAGCCAGGAACCTAAAGCTAAAATCTTTAATGAAGGAAAAGATTTACTGCTGTGTTAAACAAGCTGAGAAACAGTGCTGCTGTGTTTGCTATAACAGTTTGCTATGAAGTTTTTTTGTTTCCTTTTTCAATGGAGAAGCATCCAATTTGTTGTTGTAAATGTGAACTGCTGAAAAGAAAAGTTTGCCTTGAAAACCCCAGCCATTCTTTATTACACAACTACATTACCCAGCAGCCTTGGCTCTGGGAATCCAACTAACAGAAAAGGGACATTAAGAGGTACGCCCCCCTACTCCTAGGCAACCGCCTAGCCAGTAGGAGGTGCGACAATAAATAAATAAATTTTCATGTGTTTGACACATCCCATATTGAATATGCACACAATTATGATAAATGACATAAAAAATTAATTGCAAGAGTGAGTCAAAGATACCAGGTTAGAAACATCTGGCAATTCAATATTTCATGTAATGTGAGAAAAGCCCCTGATGAAGCATGGTCTGCGAGACGAAGGTCTTCGTAGGGATTGGTTGATTGTGGATCTCCAGAGGATGTTCCAAAGCTAAGTGGCTGATATAAATGGTTTGCTGAATTTTGAGTGCTACTCTCATCTATTTTTCTGACTGTTGGAGCAGAACTGACACGCCTAGACAGTAGATGGAGTGGTAGTACTCTTGAAGGAATATTTAAATGCTGCTGATTGTGTGGCTAATTTTATTTCAAAAGATTTAGTAAATAAGAAAGATAACGTTATTAGATTTATTTATAATGGAGAAGAGTTTTTTAGACCTGTGATGGTTGTGTAAGCAGTTCCGCTTGAGGCGGCGAACAACTGCCTGGTAGTGGGACAGCCCAAGTTACTGGGGTCTTTTCTCCTTCTCACATTGGCACTGGGGACTGAGGGAGTTTTGGGCTGCCTTTAGAGATGTCATTTAAGGTAGTAGTAACGAGTAAAGAATACATGGATGGTTAAAGGTTGCTGAGATTTTGTTTGGATATATTGAATTCAAAATTTCAGCCACTTTGTTTCATGTTACCCGTTAGATAAGGTGGTCTGTCTCAAGCTGTATAGCTTTATATTTTTTCAGCAAAATATGTCCGTGCTTGTCGTTTCTGCTACTTACTTTGCTGGTTTCAGCACTCATAATAAGTGGTTTTTTTAATACTCTTCCATCTCAGGATACTCACTATAAATAATATCTTCAGTAATCGGAATATTTTCTTTGCATTGTGCTGAAAAGCATTCCTGAAATTGGAAAAAACAAATCATGCCAAATTACCTGCTGCTAAATAACTTGCATTCAGTGGTTTAATGCAACAAAGCACGGTTAGCAATGGGGCATGCAGCAGCTGCAGATATTCAACGGTACTAACTGTGTTAGTGCTGCTGAATATCTCGGACAAGGGAATTAACAACAGGTCGGCTAACTATCCAGGCACATATTAAAGCAAGTTATGGGATGAACAACACATAACTTGCTTATCTGTACATTCTAAAATATTATATGGATATTATCGGGCCATTGCAGTTGATAAATGGGCAGATAATGTCCGTGTAATTATGGATTGGCTTAAGGGAGGAACAGAGAAAGAGTGCTACTTTATTCTTTGTTTAGCGGCAGTATTCAGCTGCTAAATGGATAAATGATAACAGAAAATCCAGACAGGAAAATGTGATTGAAAACAGGAGCAAAAGCACCAACCAGGAAATCTGGGGAGGCAAGGTCTGCATCACAGTCAGGCTTTACAGCTGGATATTGTGACAGCTAGGAGTCCAGCCCAGCTCAGCTCAGCCCAGCCCAGACCTGAAATACCATGAGCTCAACTCCTGTGGACCAATCCAGAAAAAGGCAATATAATCAGACACAGAACCAATGGCAGAATAGCACACAAAAACCTTAAACTCCTGAAACATAGGATGCTGATGTTGTTAAGTGCCATCGAGTCGGAGTCGACTCATGGTGACCCTCTGGATAGCTATCCTAAATTGTGTTCGGTCTTCAGTCAGGCGGCTCATTGTTGACAGGCTGGTACCCGTAGCTGCTGTTATTGTATCGATCCATCTCATTGCTGGCCTTCCTCTTTTGCGTTGACTTTCTATCTTGCCAAGCATGATGTCTTTCTCTAATGATCTCTCTCTTCGCATTATGTGTCCAAAGTATGAAAGTCGAAGTCTTGTCATCTGAGCTTCTAAAGAAAGCTTAGGTTTGATCTCCTCTAGTACCGACTGGTTTGTTCTTCGGGCAGTCCATGGTATACACAGTATTCGCCGCCAGCACCATAATTCAAAGGCATCAGTGTTCTTCCTGTCTATCTTTTTCACTATCCAGCTTTCACATCCATATGATGTTATTGAAAATACCATGGCTTGAACAAGTTGAATCTTTGTATGGAGAGAGACAGCTCTGCTCTTGAGAATCTTATCTAGGTCTTTCATAGCCATTCTGCCAAGAGCAATGCTTCGTCTGATGTCTTAACTGCTTTTTGCTTCTTTATTGATAGTTGATCCAAGTAGGTTAAAGTTGTTCACGATTTCAATTTCTTCTCCTTCAACGATGAACCTGTTGATTATGCCAGTTGTCATGATCTTTGTCTTCTTTACATTAAGGTGCAGGCCCATTTTGAGACTATGTTCTTTGATCGTGAGAAGCAAATGTGTCAGATCATCTTCACTTTCAGCCAGTAATGTGGTATCATCAGCATAGCGAAGGTTGTTGATGAGTCTTCCACCAACCTTCACACCTCTGTTGTCTTCATACAATCCTGCTTCTCTGATGATTTGTTCTGCATATAAATTAAACAGGTAGGGGGAATGTATGCAGCATGTGTTTTACACCTTTGCTTATTTTAAACCATTCTGTTTCTCCTTGTTCCGTTCAAACTATTGCTTCTTGATCAATGTACAGATTGTGCAAGAGAACGATCAGGTGTTCTGGTATACCCATGCTTCTTAATGTGGCCCAGAATTTCTCATGGATTACACAGTCAACAGCCTTGCTATAGTCGATAAAGCACAAATAGATATCCTTTTGGTATTCTTTAGTCTTTTCAAGGATCAATCTCACATCTGCAATGATGTCTCTCGTTCCTCGCCCTTTCCTGAACCCTGCTTGCACTTCAGGTAGTTCTTGTTCCAGGTATGATTGTAGTCTCTTTTGAATAATCTTCAGTATAATCTTACTGGCATGTGGGATCAGAGCGATTGTGTGATAATTTCCACAGTCAGTTGGATCACCTTTCTTTAGTATTGGTATAAACACAGATTTTTACCAGTCAGTTGCCATGATGTTGTCTTCCATATTTCTTGGCAGAGCCTTGTAAGTACGGTAACAGCTGCATCAGATAGCTGTAATACTTCTATGGGAATGCTATCAATGCCTAGTGCTTTGTTCTTTGATAAGGCTTTCAATGCTGCTTCAACTTCTTCTTTCATCACCAATGGTTCCAGATCATAAGGTACAGGTTGAAATGGCTGTTGGTTCACTTGATCTTTATCATATAAAAACTCTGTATATTCCTTCCACCTTTTCTTGATCTTCTCAGCATCATTCAACATAGAACCTTGAGCATCTTGTAACATTCCAGTTTGAGGCTGGAACTTTTTCTTTAACTCTCGTAGCTTTAGGAAAGCCGATCTTGTTCTTCCTCTAATAGTTTCTGCTTCTATTTCCTTGCATGCGTCATTGTAGTACTTTTCCTTGTCCTGTCTTGCTGCACATTGGAAATCTCTGAGTTCTGCGATTTTCTTTCTCCTCTGGCTTTAGCTTCTCTGTGTTTCTGGGCAATTTTCAGAGTTTCTTCCATCATCCACTTTGGCCGTTTTTGCTTTTTCACCTTTTGTAGAGACTTCCTGCTTTCTTCCAACACAACTTTCTTGATGTCATTCCATAACTCTTCTGAAGATCTGTCATTTGTATCTAAAGCAGCAAATCGATTTTGCAGGCAGTCTTTAAATTCCAGTGGTATATTCTCAAGGTCATATTTTGCTGCATTCATGAGTGGTTTGCTCTTTTTCAACTTTAGCTTGAGTTTGCATACTAGTAGTTGATGATCTGTACCACAGTCAGCTCCAGGTTTTGTCTTTGTTGATGTTACAGAGCTTTTCCATCATTGACTTCCACAGATATAGTCAATTTGATTTTTATACAATCCATTGGGTGAAGTCCATGTGTACAGTCACCGCTTGTGTTGCTGAAGAAGGTGTTTGAGATGAATAGATCGTTGGTCTTGCAGAATTCTATCAGTCTTTCTCCAGCTTCATTTCTGTTGCCATGTCCATTTTTTCCAACTACTTTGCCTTCTTCTTTGTTGCCAACTTTTGCGTTCCAGTCACCCATGACTATCAGAATATCCTGTTTGCATGTTCTGTCAATTTCAGCTTGTACTTGTTCATAGAACTCATCAATTTCATTCTCTTCTGCAGCTGTCGTTGGGGCATATCTTTGAATTATAGCTGTGTTGATAGGCATTCCTCATAGACGAATAGAGATTAAGCGTTCGCTGACTGCATTGTATTTCATTACAGTTCTTGCAAGTTTCTTCTTTATTATAAATGTAACACCATTTCTTCTTTGTCTTTCATTTCCAGCATAGTAGACCATGTGATCATCTGATGCAAAGTGCCCGATGCCAGTCCATTTCAGTTCGCTGACACCCAAGAGATCAAGTTTTACACGTTCCATTTCATTCTTGACCACCTCCAACTTCCCTTGATTCATGCTTCGTACGTTCCATGTTCC
Source organism: Ichthyophis bannanicus (assembly GCA_033557465.1). Lineage (NCBI taxonomy): Eukaryota > Metazoa > Chordata > Amphibia > Gymnophiona > Ichthyophiidae > Ichthyophis > Ichthyophis bannanicus. The sequence continues at coordinate 43,009,433 of CM066037.1, read as the reverse complement.
AATGTGTAAGACATCTTTACAGCTTCTGACTGTCATTTCATGTGCAGCTACATCAGCAGTCAAGACATCCCGAGGGCTTTGATCCAACCACATCATAAATGCTGGCTTTACTCTGAAAAGTCTTCAGCTCTTCCCCAGTAGCTAGTTGAGTGCCTTCCGACCTGGGGGTCTCATCTTCTAGCACTATAGCGCAATTTGTTTTGTTGTAACTATCCATTGAGTTTTCATGGCAAGATACAGAAGTAGATTGCTGGGCCTTTCCTCCACGCAGTTTAAGTTTGGTGGTGTTGCCGTTGTCACAGAAATGTGATCCTGCGCCGTCAACACTGTCCCATTCTGCTGCTGCCCAGATGGGTGGTTTGTCTTGGTCTGGCACCTCAGCTGAGACCTGTCCATCTTGGGAGACCCTGCCAGTAGTTAAACTACCAATAGTTTATCTCTCAGCATCACTGATGCACTTAAGCCCTCACAGCACGACAAGCTGCAAACCAAGTGAGGAAGGATGAGCCCAATAAAGTCTGCATCCTTAACATAGACCTAAAAAAAACATTGGCCCAGTTTTCAGTGGCCCTTATCCAGTTACAGTACCTCTTAACCAGATAAATGCTGATGACAGTGATTTTCAGCCGCGCTATCCGAATATCATCAACACAGACCACCTCAGCACCAGTCCTGGGGTAGTCTGGGGGAGGAGTCATGACAGCGCGAGAAATTATCTGGATAGTGGCAATTTTCAATGCCAATATCTGCATAGCTATTTGTTTAATTTAGGGCAGCAAAAAAGCAGTTTAAATCTATCTGAATAGGCTAGCCGGATAGTGGGATAAAAATTTCTGTTCTGTTCACTATCTGGATTCTGCCACTGACTATCTTGCTGGTATTCAAATGCCATGGTCAGCATTTAAAATAATCCACTGACTGTGGAGTTTAAATATTGCCCAGCTAAGACCAAAGAAAGAAAGATTCGGCCCATCCCTCTACTCTCTACCCTCCCAGACAAGCTGATGTTTTGAAGAATATCAGCGTGGCAGGGTAAGGGCATCCTCTGTCCTGTACAAGCTTTTCCTGATGGAGAAAGAATGCATTGAGTTTGGTCATTATATGAAGTGATCTGGCAGTGGCAGCCCAAGGGTGGGGCGGGGCCTCATTTGCATATCCACTGGACCTCATTTGCATACATTTCATTTATTTTATTTTAAAATGTATATGTTGCCAACTAAACTTTTAGACAACTTTCAAAGGAGCCCTTCACAAGCGTCTTTTTTTTTTGTCCTGGCAATGACTTAGGGGCATGTTCACTAAATTTTAATGTGCGCTAAGTGCCACTGTGTCAATAGAAATAAATAGGTGTTGCTGCACTTAATGTGCATTCACAAAAGTTAATGTGTGCTAACTTCTAGTAAACATGCCTCTCAATGAATGTCTGAATACCATTTGCATGGACAGTGAGGCTAAAGAGAGACTACCAGATTTCTACATTGCTATACTCCAGTGTCAACTGCCAGTAAGTACTATAAACCCTGCTCATTTATAACCCATAGCAAACCCGCCATATCATAATAGCACTACCAGGACTCACAAAGCATCAAACCCTACCTATCAAAAGGCAGTACTGCAAATATTAAACCGATACATCTCAGAGAATACCAATACATCTTCTACTGGGGAAAGAGAACAAGTGGGACTGTCACATAGAAACTACCTGAACAGAATACTGCAGCTCGGTTACACATGCAAAACATAGGAGTATGTTTATTAAACTGCAGTAGTGGACTCCTTGCGATATCGGAGCCGCGGTCACATTGAAATCAATGGGGCCGGGGCTCCGATATCGCACGGAGTCTGTCTGATACTGCGGTTTAGTAAACATACCCTATAGACTGTCAGCATGAACAAGGGATCACAATTTAGAAACATGAAGACTATAATTGAACTGGGAACCCCAAAAGCCAAACTTGGAATGTACAACAACACTGAAGAAATAAAACTATAAATTAATTTCCTCTTGTACTAAACAAAACGCCAAGACGTTAGCGATGCACATTTCCCAGAGCTGACATGTTCCAGTCAATAAATTCAAAATAAAATAGTATTTTTCTACCTTTTTGTTCGGGCTTTTTATTTTTCTGTCACTACTGCCTCAGTTGCTTTCTTCTGATTTCTGGGGACCCAATATTGCATTGGGCAGGACTTAGTGCATTAGCTGCATAGGCGTGCCTGCCGACCCCTTAACCCTGGATTTAAAATCCGGAGTTCACTGCCCAGCCTAATTGGGCAGCAGCGAATTTGGATGCTGCCTGGTTAGCAGAGCGCTAACCGGGCAGCATCCAATATCTCTGCTACCCAGTTAGTGCCATTCCAATCCACTGCTCTGCCCCAGAATACCCCCCAACATGCCCTAATGCTAACCGGATAGCATTGGGGCACGTAGGGGACTTTATCAGAGATTTTCAAAGGCACTAGCCATGTGGGTGCCTTTTGAAAATCCCTGATTAAGGCATTTACATGGTTAACATGGGTTGTTAATCATGTAAATGCCTTCAAAAATCAGGCCCTTTGTGTCTTCTGCTACAATGTAACCCATTTAAGACTAATTTATTTATTTATTTATTTATTTAACTGCATTTATATCCCGCTTTTCAATAAGAAAAAATATTTTTTCACAACAACCTCCCCCCTGGATCCCTGCCCTACATCATGGATAAAAGCAACCAAAAAAGAACTTTATCTTTATCTTACGCTTGATATACCACCCAGGCCAAGGCATTAGAGCGGTTTACAATAAAACATCAACAGTCTGTATGTATTTCCATATCGTCCTGCTAGACCAGTTCAGACAAGTGGACTGTGTTTCCCCTACCAGCAGATTGGTGGAGACAAAGAACCAATGAAAAGCCCAGGTTTCAATACATCACTCCTATGCCTCAGGCTCACACAACCTCAGTGCCTCCTCCCTCCTCCTCTGTCTCCCCCACCCCCCACCTCTCTCCTGAAGATCGCAGAAGGCTCTCAGAGGGATCTGCCTGCCAACTTTACGCACCCTCCATATGGAACAGACTGCTGGACCAGCTCAGGAACATCATGGACCTCAAGACTTTCCACAAACAGACATATCTGTTGTGGTGACGAAACCGCTCCAGAGCCCATGGAAATAGAGAAAACACAAACATTTACTTCCAAGCAGAAGGGAAGTACAGGGAGCCGTGACTTTAAAACTTCAGCTAGAGAGAAAAAAAACATACCCAAAGCTGCTGTCTTCAGGCCACGCCCAAGCTCCATAGCATCTATGGGAGGTAACGAGAGACAGCTGGGGGAGGAGTGGAAAGTGGTAGGGCAGCCCCACTCATTTAAGCCCCAGAGAACAGGAAGTAGAGAGAGCAGCAGAGAGAGCAGCAGAGAAACAGAAGCCAAGGGGATATCGAGAGATACAGAAAGAAAGGATTCTTTCAGAGAGACTGGGAGAGAGAGGTGCTCCAGGGACAGCCTAAGGAAGGATTCCCCTCATAGCCAGCACCACAGTCCTGAACAAAGCCAGTGCTGTAGAGAGACTACAGCTGGCCCTGGAAACAGGAGGTTTTATCCTAAGGAGGCTGCTGTCTATAAGCCAGGTACGGGGACAGTCCAGGAAGAGCCGTGTCAAAGAGCTTTACCTCAGGGAAGGCCGGTAAGAAGAACTGTTAATAGAAGGGAGTTGAACCCTTTAGAAGTTTTAATCAGTCTGCTGCAAGATAAGGATCTCCAAAGCCCTGCTAACACCCCTGAGTCAAGAGGGAGGTCTCGCTGGGAAAGGGTTTTTAAGTTATTGGAAGAAATCAAGCCCACGCTATCCCAAGCTGTTGCCAGTCAGGAGACTGCAGAGCCTGACTCTGAAAGCATGCAAGTGGATAATTATGATACTGAAAATGATTCCTTAGAATGTGAAAAATGGATTGTTCTCTATGAGGGTAGAATGAAAAGCTATAGATTTTAAGCTTGAGAAAAACCCAGGAGTTATTATACCTGAATGTCTGCAGTTAAGAAGGCTAAGAATGTTTGAAAATGAAGTTGCTGCTGTTTTAAAAAGTGCATGAAACATTCAAAGGCTGGATTTGAATGTGTCTGGAGCAACTATCTGGAACATATAACTACTGAAGTAAAGAGGAAGCTTTAATGTGCGTGTTGTGCAGTTAAAAAGCCACTGTTTATACCTAAAGTCAGCAAAGGACTGTTAAGTGATATTTTTGTCTGCTGAAGAAAGTGCATTGCTGAAGGAAGCAAGTGTAACTAGTGACACTGTGAAAGTTTTTTTGTATAGAAGTTATTTTCTTTTGAGGGGAGAAGTATCCCAGTTTATGCGTTGTGCTGAGCTTCTACGGAGGTTCCTTTGAACAAAGGAAGAAAATAAATTCCTGTGTTGCTTTCAAAAAACCCTCAGCTCAATCATTCATTTGTTCACAACTACAACTCATTGTTCATCAACTACAACTCCCAGAAGTCCCGGCTCTGGGAACCCATGTAAAGGGACATTATAAGGCATACCCCCACCTATAGGCAACCGCCTAAGCAGTGGAAGGTATACCACACTGTTTACTGAACATTTCAACACAAGTGACTAGCCCAGCCCAGAAGAATAATGTACAACTGCCTAGCACTACTGTTGTATGTAATCAAACCTGTATATAGTTTAAGAGCCAAAAGCTCTTTGATTGCATACATAGTTTGATACCACTGTTTCAATGTAAGTTACGTTTCAGTTCCATGTAAACTGCCTTGACCAAGAGAAAGGTGGTGTATAAATACAGCTAAATAAAGGATGCAAAATAGGCCCTTTTAGCAGATTTAATATTGTCTTGATATTCTTTTGACAGTCTATGCTGATCCATTGGTAATAATCAGATTTAGATTTTTATCAAAGCCTTTCCACTCATTTAAGTCATTGCTTTAAAAGATGTCCACAATGGTACCATGGATTGCTGGGATGAGTCTTGGAGTAGTGAGCAACGATGAGTGTCAGTTCATCAAGGATGTTAGTATGAGTGAAATTCCACGGGATTATCTGCTCAGACAGGGGTAATGAAGAAAAATCTGAAGGGAAAACAGTACATTTAGAAGACAGTAAGTCTGTGTTGAATTGAGCTAGATTTCTTGTTAACATTTTGGCTTTTGCACCAAGGTTATCAGAAGTTGCATCAGTAATATTGAATGATACCAATAAATGGCCCATCCAAGATAGCACTAATGTCAGAAATATCTTTTAATAAATTTTATAGATTGTCTGCTACATGTGTACGGAAGATACATTTTGAATGAGTCCTAAATCAGTGATCATAGTCAAAACATTTTCTATCTTGATATTTAGTTAGATTCAATGCATGTTAGAATCACCTACTATAGCCAAAATATTATATCTTGCGGCCATATCAGATAGAAATATAATTATAGTGCCCCAGAAGAATGAAGTCGGAGCAGAGGGACAATATAGTAATGATGGAGTCTGATTTTTAGTCGCCTGTTAACACTCTTATACTGTATTTGCACTAGGAGGAACCTTGTTAACAGTTATACAGAGTCGGCGTCACACCACAGTATTCATCATGTTCATGCAGCTCTGACATTCCAGTTAATTTGCAGCAGGATTATGGTTCATTTCTCCCTATGCATTGAGCCTAAATTAAGCTTTACATGTAAAAGGATATCCTGATGGGGATTCAGCATGCACTGTATCTTCTCTAGTCTAGTCAAGCAGAATAAACTCCTTGTGGCACTGTTTCCATAGCAGCAAGGGCATTACAAACTAGGGCCAGATTTGCTAAAAGGGTTCGTCTGCATTATCACGTGTTAAGGATCATTAACATGCTTTATTTACCACAGGTCCCATTTTATGCAGTGAAGCCCATTAATACTTGTTAACACCATTAGTGTCATTAACACACTAGTGCACCTTTAGTAAATCTATCATTCCTCACATAACAAACCATTATACCTTATTTTGAATTGTCCGAGTCTTAAAAATATTACCTCCTCGTTGAATTATGTTTAAAATGTTGACATCCCTTAAAAAATTATAGGAGGAGCTCAGTGCACTGTGTTGCAAAATCAATAAAATGCAATATTTATCATTTGCTAAAAAGCCTACTCTAGTACAATAGTAATTTAGGGGCCCTTTTACTGAAGATATACACTTGGCGCACGATGATACTGCCACTTATCATGCAGTAAGTGGCCCCCCTCGAATGCTGTCAAGGGCTTGCCTGACATATTCCTGGCAAGTGGAGGCACATTCTGTACTGTGCGTCCCGGCCTCTGTGCGTCCAGTTGGAACCGGACGCACAGAGGTAGACACGATTTTGATCCCGCAAGGCACGTCTAGCACCCGTGGGATCAGAATCATGTCTAGACCTGTACATGCAGGCCCCAGCCCGACTAACTCAGTCAGGCTCCTGAATGGAGCCGTGGTGCCATAGCATCTGGTTGCCAATGGAGCCACGATCCCCGGCCACTGACTACCTTTTCTTTTCCCCGCAGCATGACCCCCCTCTCACCCCCCCAATTTGGGCTCCCATGACCAGGGTCTGGCTGCGCGTTATCTCCTGCACCCCCTCAGTGTTTCAATCCTGGCTGGGCCTCCCATCCCCCGATGTCTAGGGGCACTTATTCCACCTCCAAGGTGGAATAAGTCCCCCGTCCAGTCTGCCGGCCCTGGACGTACAGGGCCGACTTCAGAATTGGCCCTATACGTCCGGGGCTGCAGACCGCTCACTGCCTGCCCTAACTCTGCCTCCGCACCTCCCCTTCTTGCCCCCATCAAAGCCTCCCCATGCATACTCCTTGTTGGTACAGGGAGGCTTAGTCTGGGACGGCAAGGAGGGTGAATAGCAGGGATGGACGTCCCTTTGCGATGTCCATTCCCGCTATTCACAGGACAGAAAGACCCCTTAGTGTGCAAATGCTAGCCCATGGTGCACTTAATACAGGTGAACCTAACAACATAGAGGTGTTTCATAGATGCACTCACCTTACTTGCCACGTTGCCACTGAGTATGCTGCAGTTGCCCTCCTGTTAGTTGTAATGTGCTCTCCTTGCCTACACTCTGCCCGTTCCCCACCCCATTGTGCAGTGGCTGATTACTGTGCGCTTTGGCATGTGACCACTGGCATGCCTCAATGTAAATGTTCTTGGCTGCTAGTTGACATCTGTTGAAATGTACATTAACCGGTTCCCGGGCTTTAGTAAAAGGGCCCCTTAGACAGAAAACATTAACATCTTGCTGGTTTTCAGTTCATATGTTGTATTGCTGTACTACCGCAAAAATAAACGTCACAGTCAGCATTTATTTCAGTGCTGGCCACAGTTTTTAAATAAGCACATACATTCAGTATTCATTGCTACATCGGGTGTTGAATGTGTGCATAATGCGGTCAGCACTAGAGTTATCCAGATGGTGATATTTTTGCTTTCATAAAGTTATCCGGATAGCGGACTGAAATCGCTATTATCCAGGTAATTTTCTGGGACCACTCATATTTGGCTCCAGCACTGTAAAGATAGTACCAGGACAGTCAGTGATGATTTTCAGCTACACTAGCCAGACAGTGCTGCTGAAATCACCAGCTAGAATCCGAGCAGCACTTATTTGATGCCTGGTGCTACTGTCCAGAGAGAGTGGAGCTTCTGCATATCTGGCCAATACATTTTTCTCTCTTACTGCCTAACAACATGCAAATGATGACATTCAGCTCGCTCAGGGGTCCTTAAGCTTTGACTGCATTAACTGCTAGGAAGAGCCTGCACAAACAAAACAAAAAAAAATTGGTTTAAAAAATTGTAATAAAATCTGCAACAGATTTTATCTCATGCTTGAATAAAGAAATGCGGGTGCCATGTTAATCTACTTGAATACATAGAACTAGAGGTTTAATTGATTGGACTGACTGACCTGATGAAGGGAATTGAGTTCTCAAATGTTAGTCACAAATGTACTTCACCCATTAAAAGATCTCGTCTACTGCTCATAAGAGTCTTATTTTCCTGTATCTCATGCATGAAATTTATTTCACTTAATGAGAGCTTCTGAACTGGTGTCCACTGCAACTACCACTTTGAGCTGGTAGGTATATTTAAAATCCTATTAGAAGCTCTGTATTTTCATTTCAGTATTAGGGAGCTGATAGCACAGTAAATAGGCTATGCTATTACATGCCTCCTTTTAAATATGTTTTGAAGGGAAAGTGAGTGCTAGACATCACAAGGTAGGCATTAGAGAAAATTAGTAATCAAGGAGGTTTGAATGCGTACATATATTACTTTTGTTTACAAAATACCCAAAGCATTTACAGGTGATATTCAAAAGGGCTTTGCACTTAGAAGAATCTGCCAAGCAGATAAGTCCCAGTGAGCCCAATGTTCAACACCACCCTCTGTATAGTGCCACTGAATATTTCCCCAACTGCTGCAGCACTACATGAATAGTGCCAGAGCAGGGCATGGATGGAGATGAGGAGGAACAGGGACTTATCCAAAAAGCAGTGATTTTCAGCATTGTTCTGCAGATAAGAATCTGTCTAACTTAGGAAAGGAAAGAAACTGTCCTAAGCGTATGAGGATTGGCTATCTGGATAGTGACTGTAAATTGCCGCTATTCAGATAGCTGCTGCGTACAGCGAAAATCGGATAGTCAGGGGGTCATGGGCACCATTTGGAACCCAACGTTGGCAGCGAGAGGGGATCGCTCCTGCCAGCCTATTCCTATGTCACCAGCGACTTCTAAAGGTAGGCCTCAGTGGCCTTCAGTAATTGGGGGAGAGTCTTTAGGGGCAAGGGAGTCTTCATTTGGGATCCAGGGAGGTTAGAGGCCTTTGGGAAGGGCATCTCTGTGCGGCAGGCAAGGCCGGCCTGTCCACTAGGCAAGCTAGACGGCCACCTAGGATGGTTGGCCTGGGTGGGCAGTGGCACATGGATGGCCGGTTTGCCCCCCCCCCTAGCTACCGCTGATTCTGTTTGGGGAGGGGGGCGAGCAGTATTTCCTAAAGCGGCAGCAAAAAGCCGCCGCTTTTGGAAATGCTGCCACTGGCCGCCTACCCCTCCCGAGATGGAATCGGCGGCAGCTGTGGGGTGGCAGTAGCAGCTGAGGTGGGATGTCATCAGCTGGGGGGTCAGCGAGGCCAGAGTTTCTGTCTAGGGTGGCTAAAACCCTTGGACTGGCCCTGGGGGAAGGGGGATTATTTGGGGGTGTCCTGACTGGCTGTTTCCTTTGAACAACGCAGCCCCTTTAAGATTGTGGCCTTGTGCATTGGGTGGTGTGGTGGTGGCCTGATGCTCCCAGCCAGGATAAATAATGCCAGCTTTGCGTTGGCATTATTTTTTCCTCAGAATAGCACTATTATTATTATTTCTTTATCCTGGGAATCACTAATCTGCGGTACTGAGTTTCCACAGGTTAGTAACTCCCAGGGTAAATAAAGCTGCAGTAAAATCCAAGGGGGCATTTTCAGTGGTGGCGGCAACAGCCAGCCTGATGAAAGTAGCTGGCCATCTCCACTTTAAATCTGAACTGGATATTCAATGTCAGGACACATCTGGCCAATGACATTGAATAACCGGGTTGGCTGTATTGCGATTTTTGCAGTCCGGTCAGGGACAATATTGAGTCACTGGCCGAACTCCAAAACTAGCTAAAGTTAGGGCAATCAGTCAGCTCTCCTAACTCCAGCCAGTTAGGGTTAACCAGCCAGTGGCTTAATATCACTGCTGATAGATTAACCCCGATGCTGCCTCCGCTCTGCCCCCAGAATGCGCCAACGCTAAGCACTTAGCATCAGGGTATTCAAACCAGTACAACGGGATATTCAGTAACACTAAATGGCTTAATGCCATTGAATATCCCACTGATCGCAGTTTAACCTGTCAGCGGGTCTGCTATCTGGTTAAACCATTTTGAAAGTTCCTCCTCAAGATTTTACTATAGTTAGTAAGTACACCCCTTAATGTACTACTGAAAATCAGGTAGTCAGTAAATAGGGCAGAAGACACTCCTCTCTTGGCCTTTACATTTGATCTTAACCAAAAAGAGGCAGAGAAAGATCACTTCAGGAATAGTCGGCTCTGTCGTTCCTCCATCAACATAGTAACATAGTAAAATACCGCAGATAAAGACCAGTATGGTCCATCTAGTTTGTCCATTAGATAGTTATGTTTATTTTTATTTTAGCCTGTTGCTGTAAAGGGATTCACTGTGTCTGTCCCATGCCATTTTGAATTCCATCACTGTGTTTGCCCCCACCACTTCCATCGGGAGGACATTCCAAGCATCCACCACCCTGTCAGTGAAAAAGTATTTCCTGATATTGCCTTTCAATTTACCCCCTTGCAGCTTCATGTTATGCCCTCTAGTTTTACAGCTTCCCCGTCTTTGGAAGAGGTTTGTTCATTATTTCTTTAAGTATTTAAAGGTTTGAATTATATCTCCCCTATCCCTCCTCTCCTCCAGAGTGTACATATTTAGGTCCTCAAGTCTTATCTCCAGGAACAAGCAGGAATGAGTCTTCACATATGGGTACGTCGGTACCGACGGAGCCTGCACGGGAATGCTGCCCAGCTTCCAATCAGAAAGCTTTTGGCAGCATCCCTCGCGCCTGTGCAGTGACTTCCCGCCTTCTCCACAGCCTCTCTTCAGTTTTCGTTTTTCAGCGGAGCCGGCAGGACGTCCTCCTGTCACCGCAGAAACTTTTCTTTTTAATTACTTTAATTACTTTAGTTTTTTGTTTTCTTGTGGTCGCAGCTGTATTTCCCGTTGCCACCGGTATCGCCGGTGGATTTTTGACTAAATTCTGAGAAACCTTTTCTTCAGTTTTTTGCCTTAACTTCTTGGGCCTACTAGGCCTTTTCATTATGGAGCCTTCTTTTCCTAAGAAGTGCATTCGATGTGGAAACACCTGTTTCTTTTTAGACACCAATAGTTGGTGTCTCAACTGTGTGGGTCCTGACCCTTTTTCCCCTGACTTGTCAGGAGATACATTTGTGAAGAAACTTTCAGTATTTATAGTTTCCCTCGATACCGTTTTTTCCTCGGCAGTGAGGGTACCCGGTTTCTCTACTTCACAGGCTCAGGTAACCCAAAAACAGTCTGTTAAGACTAGTCAATGCTTGAGTGGTATGTCCCATGCCCAGCATGGTGACGGCTCCGGCCTTACCCTCAAGAATCCATTGGCATTACCCCTGCGGGAGTCTTCGGGCTCCAAAGCGTTAAAGGGGTTTCAGGATGTTCCTGGGGCTCACCCCTCACAGAACAGGCCTGAGCCATGCGCGGGGGTGGTATCCGCTTCGAGCGGTACCGAGCCTCCGGCATCGGCACCGGTGTCGAGTACTCTACTCTTCACCAGGGATCGTCATCGGGCATCCTCGGTACCTTCGGGACCGATGATACTAACCGCATTGACTTCCCTCAATCTCAGCCATGCTCCGGGACGGTACCGGCGTCGATCGGTTCCGATACCCTGGCATCGGCATCGAGGTGGACCGCCTTACCCTTTGCAAGAGGTGCTCATCGGGTATCCTCGGTACCGTCGGTATCGATCGATGTATCCCAGGCTGCCTTAGTGGTATCGGCATCGCCGATACTGCCACCGGCGTCGGAACCCTCACGACATGCATCGATAGTCTCACTTTCTTCAATGCCGAGTCTTGAGCCGATATCTAGTCTCGAGGACTGCGTACCGACGCGTCCCGGAACCGACTCCTTTCGTTTCCAGATAGGCAGTTCCGAAGATCCTAGCCATAACTCCCTCATGATCTCGGTACCACTGCAGCAGTTCCCGATGGCAACTTCACCTGCTAATCCTGTATCAGTATCGATGTCGATGCCTGTTCTTGCACCGATGCCTAGTTTAGAACCGATACCTGGCATTGGTGCAGTACCCTGTACATCCTCTGGTGCTCAGGCTCTTTCTTTAGCCTTACCAGGGATGGTTCCCATAGGAGATCAGTCTTTTCAGGCTTTTCTCCTGGATATGGCAACCTTTCTTAATATTTCTATCCCTGGTTGTGATCCTACTCATGGCTCACCGGCACAAATGCAAAATATAAAGCTTCCTTTACATCCTGCTCTGCAGGATCTCCTTCTCAGGGTCTGGAAATCGCCCTTACGACTTCCTCTAGTTTCTACAGACATTGAGGTTCGGTACCGGGTGCCACCCTCTCCAGGGTTCCAAAAGCCTCAACTTTCTCATCGTTCCCTTGTAGTGGAATCGGCACTGAGGAAAGTTAAGAGCAAGAAGAAGCATTCTTCTTATCCGCCGGGTCGTTCTTCAAGAACACTCGATGCTTTTGGTCGTCAGGCCTTCCAAAACTCTATGCTGGCCTCCAGAGTTCTTTCATATATTTTTCACATGAGTCTAACACTCCAGGAAGTCACAGAGAAATTGTCTCTTTTGACCCCTTTTTTACCAGAGCCCAAGGCTACTGATTATTCCTTGCTCATCAATCACAGCCGGAATATATCCTGGTTCCTGTCTCGTACTTCTATAGACTCTTTTGAGTCCGTTAGCAGATCCTCTGCTATTGCCATTGCAGCACGTCGCAGAGCCTGGCTTGAAGCTTCAGACTTGAGCAGATGGGCACAAACTATACTAGCTCATTCTCCTTGTACAGGAGAAGGTCTCTTCAATAAGGAGGCTTTACGTCAGGTTGCTCAATGCTCCACTGACTCTCCTTCCACTAAAAACCATTCTAAGCCACCTCCTTCTTCAAAGAGTAGGAAATGTCCTACCAAACCTTCTTTCCCTAAGAAAAGAAAGTTTCATTCATCTCCTGCCCATCATTCGGCTGTACCTAAACAGGGGACGCCTCAGCCTAGTCTGACGTCCTCCAGTTCTGGCCAGTCTCAGCATTCCCAGCAACCATAGGGGCCGGGAATTGTAACTTATACTTCACTTCTACACATTAGAAGTTTATTCACTGTGCTTTTCTTTTCAGTGTACTAATCTGTCGGAAAATTTTTTGTTCAGGGACTACACACTTCTCCTCTTCTTACCCTCTAGAAGAGCAGTTGCAACTATCCCCTGATAGTTTCTATTCCAACTGAACATTTTTTCCTTCAGTTGACTTACCCTATGGGTACGTCACCCTCCAATTACTTGAGGGGTACCATACTGAAAAGCTTCTCTAGCAAGCTGGTTCCCCAGACAGGGAGGAGAGATATCTCCTCTTTTTTCTTGTCTGTTTTTCTTTATTCGGCACAGGACAATCTCTCTGCTGTTTCCGTCAGCAGCTCTGCCTGCAGGAGTTACAGTAATTGTATTACTGGGACTTTTTCCAAGTTCCAGTCCCTTGTTCAAAATTTTATCTAGCCTCAGTAGTGATTCCAAACTATCTTGGATCCTCCTACTCATTTAGGCTTTCTCACATTATTCTAACCATCTCCTCTCCTAGGATATGACAACACACCTGACTTCAGTCAGTTTATCTCATAGCTCTCCTGCACAATGCTCTCTGCAGTCTTCAGAGAAGCTTTCTACTATGAGGGCCTTGCTATAGAGCATTAACCTTGTCTCTGAAGTTTCTCTATTAGTGGGAAAAAACTTATAAACCCTTCCTATGCCTGTGAGGGTTCTCCACACCCCCTCTAGCCTGGGGTGTTAACACGAGATATCAGTTCTTCTGCGTGAAGATCCAAGGCTTCTGTTTACGCATGCTACCTCTGGGTCCCTCCATAGGTCCCTCTGGTATCTTCCCTGCGTTTCTCCACATCTACCATGTCAGTGTTCTGTGGAACTCCCGCCTTGTCCTTACAGATTCATATGTTCATCTGTTCTCACGCGAACATCACGGTTATCTGGTTAGATTGCCTTTCTGCATCCCTCAATTCATGAAAATAGATTCTCTATACATATCCCAAGTGGGTTCACCCTCTTGTAGAGCGCAGAATCTTTTTCTTTTATATTCCCCATGTACAATTATGGGGCTGGGTGGTAGACATCTATCTTCAACCTGTTGTCTTGAATGTAGCATCTCCATATATGTCTACATACCTATATCATTACTCTGGTGGTGCTAAACCATGCCCCACAAATTTACATATATTCAGGTATATCATATCTAGCTAGCTATCTAGCTAGCTAGCTAGCTAGATATATATATTTGATATATTTCACCACCCATATCCTAATATACACATCTGGACATATGTATATACCTATATAAATATATACATATATATTCCAGCCACATGTATATATCCCTATATATATATGTGTTTGATGGGGGGCCTCTTAGTGTGTAAGACAGACCAACCCTTATCACCCTTACTGTCTATACTACATGTTTTACCTCCTAGAGGTTTTTAGACAGTCTGTCACCGTACGTCCCATGCCATATTACGATGCAGAAACTGTTAGGCACCAATAACCACTTTGGTGCTAACATCTTCCATTTTTTCTTTAAGTCCATGAAGCATCAAGCTTCAATATTTTTTCCTATCTCTCGCCAGCTAGGAAAAACAGTGTACCTCTTTATCTTTGAGTACACAACTGTTTTCCGTGGGAATAGGGTTTTTTTTCCAGTCCCCCTCTTCCCGCCAGGACTGGGCTAGTTGTCCAACTCCGTCAGTCTTCTTCCTTTAGTCCTCAATGTTAATGACCTTATGCCTAAAGGAGTTTTCAGCTTTTCCCATAAAGCTTTCCATTGAAGACCTGACGTCAAATCCTACCCAGTTGACACCTGGATCATCTACTACCTCCAGGTCTGGACCTTCATCCTCACTACTAAGAGGTCACCTTGAAGATTCCGCCACTGCTTATCCAGTAGACTCCATCATGCTTTCTACTTCCTACAATACAGTAGGTAAGCTGCATACTTTAAGTGTACATTAAATGTCTTTTAATGCTACTCATCATGTCTACCAAGGACTCCTGTAGTTTGTAGAACCCTCTAGTCCTTGGCTATGCCGTTTCTTTCCTCACAGCTCCTTTATTATCAACTCCTACCCTCCATCCCACATTGGATGCCGGGGATTCCTGGAGTCAAAATGCACCCCTGATCCAGGCACTTGCATTTTTATGGGATCTCCCCCTGGCATCTCCAGCTAGGGAGTCCCCATATGTGAAGACTCATTCCTGCTTGTTCCTGGAGATAGCACAGTTACTTACCTGTAACAGGTGATCTCTGGGAACAGCAGGAATTAGTCTTCACAACCCTCCCACCTCCCCTAGGAGTTGCATCTTTTTTATCTTCTTCCTTTTCTCTCCTCGCCTTTGTCTCAGCTCTGAAACTCAACTGAAGAGAGGCTGTGGAGAAGGCGGGAAGTCACTGCGCAGGCGCGAGGGATGCTGCCAAAAGCTTTCTGATTGGAAGCTGGGCAGCATTCCTGTGCAGGCTCTGTCGGTACCGACGTACCCATATGTGAAGACTAATTCCTGCTGTTCCCAGAGATCACCTGTTACAGGTAAGTAACTGTGCTTTCTCATAAGGCATCTGACACAATGGCTCCAAATCATTTTGGTTGCCTTCCTCTGAACAGTTTCCAGTCTTTTTTACATCCTTGGCAAGATATGGTCTCCAAAACTGAACACAGTATTCCAAGTGAGGCCTCACCAGCGACCTGTACAGTGACATTAGTACCTCTTCCTTACTGCTGGTAATCCCTCTTTGTATGCAACCCAACATCCTCCTGGCTTTTGCCACTGCCTTGTCGCACTGTTTTGCCACCTTGAGATCCTCAGAAATAATCACACCAAGGTCCTTCTCCTGGTCCATGCACATCAACCTCTCGCCCCCTATCGTGTACATTTCCCTTGGATTTCTGCTTCCCAAGTGCATGACACTGCACTTCTTCGCATTAAATCTAAACTGCCAAGCATTAGACCATTCTTCCAGCTTTTGTAGGTTTTTCCTCATGTTATCCACTCCCTCGGAAGTCCACTGCTTTGCAAATTTTTGTGTCATCTGCAAAAAGACAGACTTTTCCATTCAGTCCTTCAGCAATATCAAGTATCTTAACAAAATGGAGAGTAGAACGTCATGTTGTTCTGAGTATTTTTATGGCAGATTTGGTGGACAGTCATGACACTGAGGGAGAGCTGATATGTGGAGGACCATTAATTAAAATCTATTGTAGGGCACCCTTTGAAAAGAGAAAATACTAGTATTGTAGGGATGTAGATAGCAAGGTGGCTGGTGGCCTGTCTTGTACAAAGGTCTGAGATCTTGTGCATCACCTAGAGAGAAGTTTAGAGAATGCTACTGGTAAGCTTGCTAACATGATACACTTGGCTACCAACAACATAGGAAAGTAGGGGAAGGGAAGAACCTCCATGATAGCATTCCCAGAAATGCTCTTGCTTCCATGAGCAGGATCTGAGGTGAGCTGAGCTCTAGACTCTCAGTGGGTGAAAGAGACAATGGTTTGGCAGATTTAGAAACATTCATTTTTTTCAAGCTGGTGTGAGTACCCCCATTAGGGAAGTCAGTCATAGACTGGAGAGATGCCTTGGGCAGCTGGTGTGAGTACCTCCAGTAGGGAAGTCAGTCAGAGACTGGAGACGTATCTTGGGCAGCTGGCTAGGAGTAGATGGTAATCCTAAGAAGCATCACATTATTTTATATTTTCCATTCAGCAGCCTCGGGCTCCTATCAGCACTGTATATTGAGTCACAGCATCTCAAGCTTGTCCAGTTTTTCTCCTGCAGTTCATTTTTCCATCTTTATTTTTTACTAAATCAAATTTACTAACCAGCACATGAAGAAAGAGATATTCATGAAGGACTGATTATTTTGGGAGGTAAGAGAGATAGGTGGTGGAGGGAAGTTGATATTTGTTTATGACAGACTATCGGTGAACCTTTTTAGTTACTCATACTTCATATAGTAATATCAGACACAAAGTCGTTATTGTTTGGGTCCTCAGAACTATGGTTCTGATGAGGAATAAAATACAATGAAAATACTCCCTCCCAATCCCTTTACAACATATCCTCAACCCCACTCCTGATCCCCTTACAACACACCCATCCAATCCATCAACCTTCTGATCCCCTTTCAACATAGCCCCAATTCCCTTCTACTCTCCAATCCCCTTTCAATATACATCACTGATCCCACTACCTTCCTGTTCCCTTTTATCTTACCTCCTGATCCCCTTTATATACCCCCTATACACTCTGATCCCCTTTCATTATATTGCCTTAACCCCCAACCCCCGCACCTCTGGCATTTATTGGGGGTCTCCCTGGTGGGTAGTAGGTTGCTGGGCTGCCAAGAAATCCCATGTTAAGCTGCATTATTGGCAAATGTATGTCATTGCCTTTGTATAGCTTAATAAGTGCGTAGATCCTTTATTACAAAACTAATGAAAGTGCACAAGCAGCTCGCTCAGATTCTTTTGTAACATAGCCAGTGTTTATCATCAGTATCAACACTGTGAGCCACAGTCCTGTGGGGGTTTCCTCTTTTAAGCTCTTCCTCAACTGGGGTTCTTTTTATTTATGTATTTATTTATTTATAAATAAAACATTTATATACCCCCTTCCTGAGTAAACTTCCAATGTGGTTTACAAGCCACACATATCAAATATACATTGAAGTATAAAAAAGAAAAACAGCAAACCAGTGAACTTCCTCCCAACCAGGCAGAACAATAGTCAAAGGTGAATACATGATTCAGTTTTCCAAAATGATGGAATTACAGGAACTTATCAATAAACCTCTTCAATAGGGTCCCTCAAAATTGACAGCTAATAGACAGATAAGTCTTTAACTTTTTCTGAAATGACAGTAGATCTTGTTCTGTCTGCAGTTCCATCAGTGGTGAGTTCCATAACCTTGGAACAAGAGTGGAGAATGCCCAACCCCAGGGGGTGGACTCCCTCATACATCTGACAGAAGGTATGACCAAATACCTACCTGCCTCAGATACCAGTCATCTAGTAGATACATACCACTCCAACTTCCTTGCCAAAAACGTTGGGTGGGAATTACCTGAGATCTTAAACACCAATACTGAATGCTTAAAATGAACCCGCTCCCTAACCAGCTGCTAAGGCTGGCTGTGCAATCTCTTTTCAGGGAATATTCATCAAAACTTGTGCAGCCTTCTTTGTTGGGCAGGCACACCTGTGGGGGCCAGATGCAAGGTACCCTCGCTGTAGAGACCCCTCATACTGTGCCTCTTTTCGTATGTGGCTCTTTGAGGCTGCTACCTCTGGATCCCAAGGGGGGGGGGGGGGTCCAATCTCCGCACTTGGCTCCATTGATATTTCATGGAACCGTTCCCCTGAACATTTCTTCCACACTGGCCCCAAACTCTTGCTGCTGCCAAACTCTTTGTGCTCTCTCATTTGAGACCCAGAGTGAGGCCACACTTAAAGCGGGAGCCCTGTCCTGTGATCTCATTTCTTCCCTTCTCCTCCTCCTCCTGTCTTTCATTAATGCAGCTCCATGTGACCCCATCAAGCAGAGGAAAAGTTCAAGCAGGTCTGTACAGATGGGGAGAAGCTTCCTACTGTATACAACTCTTAGCACTTCCTTTTAACACACCCCGTGCATCAGTAATGTCTAGCGCTCTGTGGTGAGGGATGCAGTTTTAGTGAGGCAAAGGGGGGTGTCCCCTCTGTACTGAATACCGTAGTTAGACTTGAATAGAGTACTGGCCCCACTATTGATTAACCAGGGCAATGTAATTAATTTATGCAAAGCGGAAATAGTTCAGGGGCTTATGAGCTGAACAGCGGGTGACAGGGTGAGCCACATGGGGGTCATTTATAAATAACATTTATGTTTCCTTTCCTACACTTAAGGTTTAATGTGTCAAATAAATAATGAATTCAAATATAAATATTTAATCCCTTAAGTTCAAGGTATTTCCTGCTTTTGTCTGGGAGTGAGAAACTAGTTGCTTTAATTTTGTTCATATACTGAAACAAACTATCTAGTACTGTTTTAAAGATCTCCGAGGATTAGCAGCTGTTAATCAAGATTTTAAGATAGTCTTTCAGTCTACCGACCTTCATGTCAACCGTTTCCTTCTCCTGAGCCCTCCCAATGAGGTAAATAGTAAGAGCTCTGTTTCTGAAAGGAACAAAAGCAAGTTTTCAAGGAGAAGGGATGTCTAATGTTTAAGGCAATGGGCTGAGAATCGGCAGAACCAGGGTTCAAATCCTACTTTCCCTCTACTGCTATTCTGTGTGACCTGGAGCAAGTCACTTTATCTCCTGTTGCCTCAGATATCCACTTAGATTGTAAGCTCTTTGGAGACGGGACATATTGTACTTGAGTTACTAATAATGATGTAAACTACTTTATTTTAAAAGGCAGGCTAAGAATCCAGTTATTTCTTTACTAGCTGAAAAGGACAGGCCAGAATATCAGTGAGCAGTCTGTCTGTGTCATGCAAACACGGTACTGCTACTACTACTACTACTACTACTGATACTAATCATTTATCTAGTACTACAAGGCGTACACAGCACTGTACAGACATATACAGAATACAGTCCCGACTCGTAGAGCTTACAATCTAATCAAGACAGACAGAACAATACAAGAGAAACAATGTGGGGTTCAGATAGGGAAGGAGACAAGGAGAACAAGGGATTAGGATCCAAGTGCGACCTCAGAGGTAAGCCTTTAGCATGCCGTCAGCCATTGGCAGTTTCGCTCATTATTACAGATGCACAGTGTCCTTCCCTCTCTCTCATGCTGATGTCACACTCGTGCAGTGCCCTTTTCTAATGTTTCCTCTAATTTTTTTCTGACATGTTTGGCGTGCCCTCTCTTGGGCACATCATTTTCACATTTCTTTACTGCCGCCCCCCCCCCCATAAGTGATTTTATATCTTAGCAACACTATTTACCACTGCTTTAGTCCATTACTAGGGATCCAAGCTCTATTTTTCTCTTCTTCTTTTCCATCTCACTCCTCCCTCATCTTTCATCTCTCATCTACCTCTTCACTCCATTACTGTATCTCTTCTCCTTCCCTTCCATATGTTTTACATCCCATCCCTTCTACCTTCTCTCCCATTCCATCATTTCCATATCACACCTCTTTTTCCATTCTTGCCTCGTCACCAGCAAACCTCCATGTTTTTGTTTTCCCCATCTGACTTCCTGCCTCATCTTCCCCATTATAGTATTCACCCTTCTACATCCTTCTCCTCTTCCCTCATAATCTTTTCCTCACAACTTCCTCCCTTCTCCCAATTTCTACCCCCATATATCCTTTTCCCCCTGCTCCCAGCATCCTCTTCCTTACCTCTTTCTACCTTCTCCCAGAATCTGTCCCATGCTTCCTTCTTGGGACTGTCCCAACCATTTGTCAAGACTAGTGAGTCACCTAGCGCAGCAGTCAAAGGAAAACAATAGATCTGGACAGCCAAACAAACTCAAAGAGCCACCAGTACCTGCGGGGAGAGTGGACACACACTACATAGAAGCAAAGTTTAATATTTAAAAGTATGAAGTTTAATTATACATTTTTCCAGCATTGTTGTGGGAAGGTGGTATTTGGATGATAATGGTTATTGAGTTTATCATCAAAATCTCAGGGCAAGAAGTTTTGTTGATGTCTTCGAGGGTGATGGTCACATGGTAGCAGAACTCTGGTACTTGATCCTTGTTTGAGATAACAGACTTGTTTGATATCTCGAATTTTGGACATGTGGTTGGTACAAATCGACAGCCCCAAGTTTGTTGGGATGACTGAAAAAGAAGCCAATAGATCTTCGTGTCTTTGTGTTCTCTGCATCAGGCCCTCTTCAGAAAGAACCAAAACAGATGACATTTGTGGTGGATAACAGCAGCAGTGTGGAGAAAGTCTGTACAGAATGCAGGACATTGCAACTATATGATAGCAGAGACGCATGAACTCTCAGGCAAATAATTAAAATCTTGGTTGGAAGATATTAAGTAGGAAATAGTCGAGCTAAAGGGCAGCCTTAAAAATATGGTGACTGACCTGTAAGCAGATTTGGGCCATATTGGGAGTCAGGAGGAGCAACTTGGGGTTCAAGCTGGTGAGCACTCAGGAGAAATGAATGCTCTTAAAAAAACAAGGTGGAACACTAGTGAAGGAACAACATGAGTTGTCTGATAAACTAGAAGATCTCAAAAATTGGTTGAGATGGAAGAATATAAGGTAGAGAGGTGTTCCTGAGATCCCTGAATATGCAGATTGCAAAGCCATTATTGAGAAATTGGGTGAGGCTGTCCTAGCCTCGTGTGGTGAGAACAGTGAAGAAGGACTCATCAGTATTGAAAGGGCTCATAGGTCCTTGGGCCCACCTCAACAAAATAGACCAAGGGACATTATAGAATGTTATCACAGCTAAGCTCTGAAAGAGCAAATAGTACAGAAAGCTTAGGAAATGGGCCCATTGCAGTGGGGAGCCCTTATCACATTGCATAAGCACTAAGACTTTGCAGAGGTGACAAAGAGGCTACAAGAAGAGAAGATAAAATACAAATGGATCTTTCTCTTTGTGATTGTTTTTACCCTTGATGGGGCTAACATCAGATCAGTATCTATGATGGAAGCATGGAGTGCACTGCTCAAGGTAGGCCTATCAAATATTCCAGAGTCTTCATCAGAGAGGCTGTCACAGCAGCTGAAAGAGCCCACAAGATGGCAAAGAGTTACCAAAGGAGAAAAGAGACAAAGATGCAAGTTTGAGAATTCATTGGGCAGTCAGAAGTCCTCATGAGCAGGCACCTGAGTATAGACGGAGGTTGGCTGGAGGTGTTTCATTTTGGAGGAACTTGTCTGTTTGAGACTTAGTTTGAAATACTGGCTTATATTAAGATATAAAGAAAACTGGGCTCACTAGGACCATTATGTTTGCTACATCACTTCTGCAATTTTTAATGTAGATGGTACATTTGGAGGGAAAGAAAGGAGGTAGGGGAAGGAGTTGTGGATATGCTTGGTTTTGAGTGCTGAAACAAGACTGTGTGAGTGAGGTGTGTAGTTAGAGCGAATGAGCTTGTGTGTTTGTGGTGAGAATGGATGATTCAAGATTGCAGTATAACTTGTTTGCATTCTGGGATGTTAGAAGTTCAGAGTACCGAATAATTGATAGCTGATGTAAACATTTTTACATTGAAAGTTAAGGGTCTGGATTTGCACCATAAGAGAAGTTTTCTGTACAAAGAAGCTTTGGGGCAATAGCAGACATAGCTTTCATTCAAGAAACACATCATAAGACGGGCCATGAGCATGTGCTCCACTTCAAGAATTATCCTACTGTACCTCTAATGTTAAAGAGCACAGGAAAGGAGGAGTGGTGATTTTGTTTTCCCAACATATCCAGCCACCAAACAAAACATGTAAAAAGATGCAGAAGGGTGCTACCTTATTGTGGGGATATCTTTGGGTGCTACAGATATGACTTTAGTTAACGTCTCTACTCCTAATGCCAAATGAACAGAATTTACCAAGCTCTGTCTATACAGTGCAATTAATGGCATTTGCATGGGGAAGCATCATTGTGGAGGAAGATTTTAACTTAACTGTGAATCCTTTCTTAGGTAATTCCCATCCTCTGGGACATCCAGTGGGGCTCAAATTCCCATCCTCTGGGATATCCAGTGGGGCTCAAATGTAATCAAAGAATTATTAAGGAACATGGGCTGCTTGATATGTGAAAGAGCTGAACAATAGAGAAAAATTGTACTTTTTTTCTCTCCACCCCATAATAGTTATTTCAGGATTAAATTTGGTTTGGTGGATACCAAATTATTTACATCAGTAATAGTGGTCAAGATAGTTGACCTGATCGGACCATGCACCAGTTTTTCTTACAATTGATGGGCCTCGGTCCAGACAGAGATCCTAATGCCAGTTGAAGGACTGGTTCCATGTGCAGGATGCCTGCATGCTGAAGCTCTGAGGAAACAAGTGGAGGAACTCGGAGAGGAGGTGGCGAGGCTGAGGAGCATTCAAGACACTGAGAAGTACATTGATGAGATGCTTCTTGCAGCAACCAAGCACTCCAGCAGAGGAGAAGATGGGTGCCAACAGAATGTCGATGGTTGGACACAAGTCACTAGGGCCTGCAAAATCATCAATCCAACTTCTACAGCCCTTGAATTGAAGAACCATTATGCAGCCCTGGAAGTGGAGGAGGTGAAAGCATCCCTGGAAAGGGAAGAACCAGAGCTCAAGTACCCCAAAGTTGCAGAATCAGTGACCACAAGGAAACGAAGGGTAGTGGTGGTTGGAGACTCTTTTCTGAGGGGTACTGAGGTGTCCATCTGCCGACCAGACTTGATGTCCAGAGAGGTATGCTGTCTGCCTGGTGCCAAAATCCAAGATGTTATGGAGAGTTTGCCGAGACTCATCAAGCCCACTGACTATTACCCAATGTTGCTAATCCATGTTGGAACAAATGATACTGCCAGGTATGTCTCGGAACATATTAAAAGTGACTTCATGACTCTGGGACAGAGAGTGAAGCAGTTAGGTGCACAGGTGGTGTTCTCTTCAATCCTCCCTGTTGAGGATAAAGGCCAAGGCAGAGAGGCTCGCATCCTAGAGATGAATGCATGGCTGTGTGGATGGTGTCATCGAGACTGTTTTTGGTTTCCTAGACCATGGAATGCTGTTCCAAGGGTTGCAGAGCAGAGATGGCATCCATCGGTCCAAAAAGGTTAACGTGTCTTCGGTAGTAGACTGGCTAATCTACTGAAGAGGGCTTTAAACTAGATTCATTGGGGATGGGTGAAGAAAGCCCCCAGGTAGGTGATACATTAAATACCTTTATGGAAATGGGTAACAGGGGTAACATATGGAAAGCAGTGTGTATAAATGCCCGTAGCATGGGAAATAAGATCCCTGATGTTGAAGCTTTGGTTGGAGTGGCTGACTTGGATTTAGTGGCAGTTACAGAAACATGGTTCACAGAAAACCATGATTGGGATGTAACTATACCTGGCTATACTTTATTCAGAAAGGACAGGGTAGGAAGAAGGGGAGGAGGAGGGGTGGCACTATATGTAAAAACTACTATTAAAGCTTTGGAATTACAGAGCTTAAAAGGGAGAGAGGAGGCATTGTGGGTTAAAATAGAAAGAGGGAAAGAGAAATCTATTTGCATTGGTGTGATATACAGACCTCCCTCACAAGAGGAAGAGGTGGACAGAGAGTTAATTGAAGATATATGCAGCATTGCTAGGAAAGGGGAAGTGCTACTGATAGGAGATTTCAATATGCCAGATGTTGATTGGCACATTCCTGCTGCAGTATCATCTAGAAGTAAGGAGATCCTGGATTCTCTACAGGGAGAACTATTCAGGCAATTGGTAACAGACCCACACGTGAAGGGGCCATACTGGACTTGGTGCTTACCAATGGTGAAACTGTTTCTGATGTTGTAGTGGGAGATCATTTGCATCCAGTGATCACCAGATGGTGTGGTTCAGTATAAGGATTAGGGCTGTTAGAATCCATTCAAAGGTGAGGATCTTAGACTTTAGGAAGACTAACTTTGCGAAGATGGGCCAATACCTCAGGGAGTCGTTAGTGGGATGGGAACAGCTGGGGGATGTAGAAAAACAGTGGGCAAAACTGAAAGGGGATATTTTAAGGGCAACCAACCTTTTTATTAAAATGGTAAATAAAGGTAAAAGGAAAAGGAGACCGCTATGGTTTTCGAAAGAAGTAGCTGAAAAAGTGAAGAAAAAGAGGGAGGCCTTCATAAAATACAAGAGATCACAGAGAGGAAGACAGGCATCTGTATTTGGAGAAACTTAGAGAAGCTAGCAAAGTAGTCAGGAAGGCAAAGAGTCAAAAGGAGGAGAAAATAGCCAATGCAATAAAATGGGGGGATAAGACATTTTTCAGATATATTAGTGAGAAGAGGAAGGGCAAAAGTGGTATTGTCGGACTCAAGGGTGCAGGGGAGGAATATGTAGAAGCTGATAAGGATAAAGCAGAATTGCTTAACAAATATTTCTGTTCTGTGTTCACAGATGAAGAACCAGGAGCAGGACCTCAGAAAACACCCAGAAACAGGAACAGAAGCGAAGGATATCTTGAACAATTTTCAGAAGACTGTGTTCGTGAGACACTAGCTCAACTTAAAGTAAATAAAGCGATGGGACCGGATGGGATACGCCCTAGAATACTGAGGGAACTTGGGGATGTTCTAGCAGCTCCACTGACTGACCTTTTCAATGCTTCATTGGAGTCGGGAGTGGTGCCAAAGGACTGGAGAGAGGCTCATGTGGTGCCTTTACACAAAAGCGGAAGTAAGGATGTGGTTGAAAACTACAGGCCGGTTAGTTTAACTTCGGTGGTGAGTAAATTATTGGAAACGCTGCTGAAAGAGAAAATAGTGAGGTTTCTGGAGTCCAGTGGATTACAGGATCCGAGGCAGCATGGATTCACCAGAGGCAGGTCTTGTCAGACAAATCTGATTGATTTCTTTGACTGGGTGACCAGGGAGTTGAACCGAGGGAGAGCCCTAGATGTGGTGTATTTAGATTTCAGTAAAGCCTTTGACACTGTTCCTCACAGGCGACTTATAAACAAACTGAGCACCTTAGGGATGGACCCTAAAGTTACTGCTTGGGTTAGAAATTGGTTGGGTGGGAGGCGACAAAGAGTACAAGTAAATTTATTTTTTTTATTTATTTATTTACATTCTCTTATATACCGCGCTATTCTGCATCAGTGCGGGAACAAACTGAAATTACATTGAACAGGGCATTATAACTTGGAGATAACTATTTTACAGGGAACATGGGCTATGGAAGGTTAAGTGGCTTGCCCAAGACCACAAGGAGCACCTGTGGGACTAGAAACCCCAGTCCTTCTGGCCCAAGGTTGCTGTCCTCCAGTGGGATTTGAACCCCCGACCTTCCGGTCTGAAGTACCTTGCCCCAACCACTAGGCTACTCCTCCACTCCACATGGAGCTCACTCTGAGGAGAAGGATGTTAGCAGTGGTGTGCCACAGGGCTCTGTCCGTGGTCCGATTCTTTTTAACATCTTTGTTAGTGATATAGCGGAAGGGCTGTCGGGTAAGGTGTGCCTCTTTGCGGATGATACCAAAATCTGCAATAGAGTAGACACCCAGGAAGGTGTAGATAACATGAGGAGGGATCTAGCTAAGCTTGAAGAATGGTCTAGAATCTGGCAGCTGGGATTTAATGTTAAAAAATGTAAGGTCATGCATTTGGGCTCAAGCAATCCAAGAGAGCAATATAGTATAGGCGGTGAAGTACTTTTGTCCACTAAAGAAGAGCGGGACCTAGGCGTGGTTGTGTCTGATGATCTTAAAGTAGCTAAACAGGTAGAAAAGGCAACGGCAAAAGCTAGAAGGATGCTTGGGTGCATATGGAGAGGAATGGCTTGCAGAATAAAGGAGGTGATAATGCCTCTGTATAAGTCTTTGGTGCGACCTCATTTGGAGTATAGTGTGCAATTCTGGAGACCGCACCTTCAAAAGGATGTGAACAGGATGGAGTCGGTGCAGAGGGTGGCTACTAAAATGATTAGTGGTCTTCATTATAAAGCATATGAGGACAGACTTAAGGATCTTAATATGTGCACCTTAGTAGTAGTAGTTATAGTAGTAGCAGCTCTTTAAACTTAATTCATCACCTTTGCTGCAGAGGCTAGATGGAGAAGAGGGTGTGACTCCATTCATCACAGATGTGGTACTTAGCCACATCATACGAAGAAAGAGACCATTACAGAAAGACATCATGCTTGGCAAGGTAGAAGATCAATAGTGCTCAAAGTTAATTAGCTTGCAATAACCAGCTCTCCAGGCAGAACGATCACCCACGATCACCCAACAAAGGTATTCAAGATAATCACCCCTGATGAAGCCGGGGACAGTAAAATGAAGATTTTTGGTGGGTGATCATTCTGCCTGGAGAACTGGCTATTGCAAGTTAAGTAACTTTGAGCACTATTGTGCCGTGTATTGGTTATCTCCTCTGGTTAAGTCTTATGCTTTCTCCATTTCAGGAACAGTGATAAAGTTGGGTGGTACTGGAGTTCTAGTGACCACTTTATAATATAAGACTGCCTCTGGCATCCTCCCCCTGCCTCTTCCTCCCTTCCCCCTAGTATTAGTTCTTTCTCTCCTTCCCCCTCCTCCAGTAGCTTCTTTTTATTCCCCCAGCGTCCTCTCCCCTGCCTCATCCTTCCCACTCTGTTCCTAACAGCATCTGCCTTCACCTTCTCCCTCTCCATAGCATCTCCCTCCTTTCCCCTCCCCCAACAATCTCCCCTCCAACTTCTTCCTCCCTTCCCCCAGTATCTGTCCCAAGCTCCCTTCTCCCCTTACCCCATCACTCCTTTTCTAAGGGTGTGCACAGTAAACAATTTTGATTCATTTTCAGATATTTTGGCCAATTTTCAGATTTTTTTTTTTTGTTCATTTCAGAAATTAATGTGTGTTAAATTTGATTAATGCACTTAAAATTTTCTAATATGCATTATGCATAGTAATTTGACGATTTTATGCATGTAGAATTGATTGAGTGTGCATTCTTTATGCGCATAAAAATTTTGAACCAAAACTGGAAACTAGATATCCATCTCTTCTCCTCCAGTGTTTTTTCCCCTGGAATATTCTCTCATTCCATGACTACGTCTCCTTTCTCCCAGCATATATTCCGCCTCTGCTTCTTATGCCCCTCCAACTTCAAGATGGCCCCCCCCCCCAAAAAAAAGTGCTTGCTATCATTGCTGCTGTTTTGTGCCTACAACTATCATCAGATGTGGTCCTCCCACCACCACTGCTGCTGCAGTGTGCCAATAGCTCAAACTCTGTTCAAAACTGGTGGCTGACATTTCTTGTGTGCTGATCTCATATGTGCACCTTACAGGGGACAGTGCTTCTCTCCTGCTGAAATTCCATCACGGAGACTAATTCACTTGCACACACATTCCATCTATCTTGCAAACATGCTGACTTAGTCCCACACACTTTTCTTTCAAAACACCCTCACTCTTACACAGACTCTGGGGGGTTCACACTCATTCTGTCCCTCCATCTCACTCTGCCCTGTAAACGTCATCTATCTGTCTCATACACACATACTCATTCTCTCACACATGCTCAGTTTTTGTCTCCCTGTCTCACACATCCTCGCTCTCACTAAAGCCTCAGGTTTTCACACACTGTTTCCCTCCCACACATGGAAATACTGCCCCCTCCCCCACACGCACACACTATCATACCTACTCAGTCCCCAGCTGACACACAGGAGGAGTTCATCTTTGGTACACATCGATTTGCTTCAGCAGCGTCCTATGTCTTGTGGGCTTTTTACATGCTCTGTTATGCTGAAGTGCCCGCTATTGTGTTTCAGCATGGTCTGTTTAGCTTTTGTGAATGCAGGAGGTAATTTTATCAACCCTTTTCACGCGTTATTAGGTCATGCTTAAAAGTACATGAAGTGCATATTCCTCAGGGGAGGAATTTGGGCAGAGCTTGGGAGGAGTCGTGGTTTGCATGCTAACATTTGTGCTGCTTCTGAGCAAGCGTAAATATGAGAGCCCACAAATCTAGGTACTACTTCTGCAGGATTTGTGCTGGTATTCTATAAAGACGGTTAAGCATTTATGTTTTTTTAGGAAATAGGCACCTTTTCCACCTCCAAGCCTAGGTGCTCTGTTATAAAATTTCCCTCCATATGGGCATTTAAGACTGGTTATGTTATTATACAGCACACTATTTGCTTTTAATAGAAGGTCCTTTCTGTGACCCATCTCTTCTGTGCTGCGTATGACCTCCCCTCTCCTGAATCCTCTTGATCTCCCTCTCTCTGTCTAAGCTACTTCCTCTTCTCTCCTTCTGGTGTGATTGTGTGCTTTCCTATCTGAAGATGTAGTTCCTTTCCATCTCTGGCCTCACCTTTTGTTATTTTGCACTATTGTAAACCGCCCTGATGGTTTTGAGAGGGCAGTAAATCAAGCCTTTTAATAAAGATAAAGACGGTATGTGTAGTGCACACTCTATTCGTTAATGTGGGTTGATCATGTGTTGTCCATACTAATTGCATTTACGGCATGCTGTTTGCTCAGATCTCCAGACCCAAATGTTTTTTTAATCTGTATTAATTCCCAGGATCCTACAGCCACCGGATATGGAATCTGTCAATCCTCAAGAAATAGGGGATTTTCATTGTGTCTTACAGAGTGATCAAAACAGAAATGCTAGCTAATTATATTTGTAAATGTTATAAGTGGAGTGGAGGAGTGGCCTAGTGGTTGGGGCAAGGTACTTCAGACCGGAAGGTCGGGGGTTCAAATCCCACTAGAGGACAGCAACCTTGGGCCGGAAGGACTGGGGTTTCTAGTCCCACAGGTGCTCCTTGTGGTCTTGGGCAAGCCACTTAACCCTCCATAGCCCATGTTCCCTGTAAAATAGTTATCTCCAAGTTATAATGCCCTGTTCAATGTAATTTCAGTTTGTTCAATGTAAACCGCACTGATGCAGAATAGCACAGTATATAAGAGAATGTAAATAAAATAAATAAAAAATAAGTAATTGAATAAACTGAATACTGATGTCAGCTCTGTGTGCATATTGCAGTATTCTATTAGTGCAGACCTTGACAAATTCTTTGTAGTGAGAGCCAGTCCAAAAACTTAGGAGCCAGTGAATGAGACCTCTCTCGCCTCTTTCCACCTCTCACCACAACATTGTACCCACTTAAGTTCAAAAATTTGGAGGAGGGAATCCCCTCCTAGGTCTGCTGTATCTTTTAGAAACTGATTTACTATGGCTCTTTTCCTTTCTGTGTTCTTGAGAAAGTAAAGTTTAGTAAATCAGTCTCTCAATGTGCCACTGCAGAATGACATCACTGGCAAATGCCAGGAGCCCCCCTTCCTGAAGTGTGCTTTCAGCTGTGTGGCAACCCCTCCTTGCCTCCTTGCATCACGTCACTATGGTCTAGGTCCCCACTAGTCTTTCTCTCATATATAGCCCCCCCCCCACACACAACCTAGTCTCTCTGTTTCTCTCCCTCCCCAGCCTTCACCTCGTCTTACTCTGCATCTTTCTCTTTCATATATTCCCCACCCCAGTCTCCCTCTCTAATATATCCCTCTCACCTCAGTCTTTTACCAGTTTCATTCTCATTCTCTCTCTCGCCATCTCATATAGCCCTCATCCCAGACTTTACTCATGCTCACCCTCTCATTCCCCATCCCAGTCTTCATCCAGTCTCTCTCATATTCCTAGTCTTACCATCCCTCTCTCATACCTCCCCCCCCCCCCCATTGCAGTCTTTAGTCTTTCTCTCATGGCTCTACCCTAATATTTACCCAATCTCTCTCTCATATTTTCCATCCTGATCTTCATTCAGTCTCTCTCTCGTGTACCATCACCCGTCCAGTTCTCCCCCTCATATTGTCCTGTCCCCCTGCAGGAAACCAGCTATCCTTCACCTATACATCTGTTCCCTGTCACCTCACTGTCTGTTGCTGCACAACAGTTCTATAATCTATACCGCACAGCCCAGCTCTCAGTTGGTTTGAGTTGTGTGGTGCAGTAACTTCTGGCTGGTCTTGCAGATTCAAGTCTCATGAGAACAACTAGAAATTCCTGCACTGTGTGGCTAAAACCTACTGAAAACGGAACAGTGTAGCACAGATTATAGGCACTGGGCTATTTCTTCTGCAGCAGTGATCAGTGTAAAACAAAACTAAAACAAAAAACCTTGGGGGCATGAAATCCCATGTACCAGGGTGTAACTTCTGGATGACATAGTTTAGTCAAACCCTCTGAGTGTATGTAGCTGCTTGAACCTAGAAATTGTACTCCTATCAAAAATAAAATGCAACTTGACCAGTTGCTGGAAGAAATTGCTTTTGAAGTTGCTTGGTTATGTCAGTGACTGTGGGCAGAAAATGATTGGTGGAGGTATTCTGGTAGCTTTCACATTTTGGCAGGTTTACAGTGCTTCAACAGTGGCAAGGAAAGCTAGCAAGGATGAGGCAGCTTCAGCTCCTGACAAACTGATACCCATCACATCAAGGATTAACTTGCTGCTCCCCATCCTCCCTGCTACTGGTACTACTAATAGTTATCATTTGTATAGCGCTACAAGGCATAAGCAAGGCTGTACATGTACAAGTAAGAGACAGTCCTTGATCATCAGAGTTTACAGTCTAATCAAGACAGACTACACAACGACTGGGGACTACGGGAATTCAAAGGGAAATGCAAGATACAGATAGGTGATAAGCAGGAGGAAAGAGGATCAGGATCCAAATGCATCCTTGAAACGGTGGATTTTTAGCATGGTTTGAATAAGGCCAGAGAAGGAGCCTGATGTACTAACTCAGTAGTTTGTTCCAAGCATATGGAGCAGCAAGATGGAATGAAGGAAGTCTGGAATTGGCAGTGGCAGAGGGGGGCACAGATAAAAGGGATCTGCCAGAGGAACAGAGTTCCTGAGGAGGGGTATAAGAGAGGAAAGATAGTGAGATGTTGCAGAATGATTACACTTATACAAACAAATCAGTAGGAAAAATTTGAATTGAATGCGGAAATGGATAGGGAGTCAGTGAAGTGACTTGAGAAGAGGGGTTATGTGAGCTTGGCAAAACTGGCGGAAAATTAGCCATTCCTTGTTGTCCCTCTAGTCTAGTCCCGGACATCTGGGTTATAAGCACCTCCTCCCACAGCCTTGGAGACTGAGCCCGTCACTTTTTTTGACGACACCAGTATAAGTAGATGTAGGACCGCCTCCTTACTCCAGTAAGCTCAGTCTCCAAGGCAGCTGAAGGAGGTGTGAGCCACAGGGGGCTCACTAGAGGAATCAGTTAGGGAATTTTTGGTAGTCTTGCTTATTCGTTGACAAAAAAAAAAGAAAAGAAAAAGGATTAAATTTGGCATAGAAGACTAAATAAGATTAGAGGCAGAAGCAAAAGGAAAGCAGCTACAAAGTGGACCTGCAGCTTTAATTTCCCGGGCAGAGCTTGGTGCCGGCTGGAGGTCACCCAAAACTTGCTCCCCCTCTCTCCCCCCTCCCTGGAGGTACTGTATTCAGGGGGGAGTGTGGGAGTGGCTGTTGGGGCCTCCATCTCCCGAACCCGTAGAGCGGGTGAGGAGGCGTTGAGAGAGAGCTCGCCGCGACGTCGGCTGATTTCGCTGCCGCGGCAGCGATTCCGGAGCCGGAGGATCGCTGGTCTATGGCGCTGTCGGAGAGGCGCCAGGCTGCTTGAACTGCGGTGAGTGACTGGCAGAGATCTGGCGGTTTTTTTCGTGGCCTCGGAGCGTGGCAGGCCTAGTGGGAGGAAAGCGCGGCAAGCTTCTGCGGCTGGCTTGGGCAGCGCGCAGGCCGTATGCACTCTGTTTTTTTCGGCGGGAAGCGCTGAGGGGCCTGGTGCAGGTTGTTGGTGGGCTCGCAGCACTGTCTGGACCCCCCCCCCCTCTTCTTAACCTGCATGGACAGTGTTAGCACTCAGGTAGACTAATCAAAAGAAATAAATAAGTACATAGATAAAAGTATAAAATATAGGAAGGAGGAATTATACTAGGAAGGGCAGTCCTCTTTGTGCTATAGCAGAGTACGCTGTGGGAGGGCTTGCCGGTATGCCGTCCAGGCCCCAGTGTGTCATGTGTGGGGCCAAACGGAGTTCTCTTTCAGATACCGGGGTCTGTAAGGGCTGCGCATTGGAAGTGGAGTCCAAAGACGTAGAGACGTAGGGAGCAGGACTGGGGAGGGGGCGTCGGGCTCTCCTGAGCCGCTCTCTCCAGCAGGACCTTCGTCAGGAACCTCCCAGGGGCCTCCCTTGTCAGCGGAACCCTCCACGTCCCTTCCAGGTTTGCAGGGGGGTCTGGCACACATTTTCTCCCAGGATTTTCTCTCCTTACTGCAACAGGCCCTAGGGGGAAAGCAGGGAGCTGCAGAGTTGGGGAGTAGCCTAAAAAGGCCAGGAGCTTCCCTGAATACTGATGTCCCTGAATACCCCTTATAAGAGGGCTAAATTAGCTGCGGTGGTTTTGGAGGAGGTCTCAGACAGTCCGGATTCGGAGGTGGATCTGGAGCTGGAGGAAGGCGAGATTGCAGAGCAGGAAGACGAGGCTAGGGTGGTTAGAGTCTTCCGCCGGGAGGAACTGGCAGCTCTTATTTCTGAGACTCTGAAGGCTCTTAATATGCCGGTGGCGGAGAGTTTGGCGGATTCGTCCTTGGAAGACCCGTTGCTTCAGGCAACGCGGCAGTCCCAAAAGGTGTTTCCGCTGCATAGGATTTTTAAGGAAATGATTCAGGAGCAATGGGACTCGCCGGAGGCTGGTCTCAAGGGTTCCAGTGATGGCTCGGTTGTATCCCTTGCAAGAGCAAGATAGGGAACTTTTCAAATCACCTAGGGTGGATGCAGTGGTTTCGGCGGTTACCAAGAAGACCACAATCCCAGTGGAAGGCAGTGCGGCCCTTAAGGATGCACAGGACCGTCGGCTAGATATGCTGTTAAAGCAGGTGTTTGAGGTCAACGCCATATCCTTGCAAGCTGCTCTTTGTGGGGCCTGGGTAGCTAGAGGATGTCTCCGGTGGGCTCAGCGAATTTTGCGGGGTCGGGAAGACGAGATGGCGGAAGAGGCGTCCCGGCTGGAGTCGGGAGCGGCCTATTTAGCAGATGGGCAGTATGACCTTATTCGCGGTCTGGCGAAGAGTATGGCGTCCGTGGTGGCAGCGCGGAGGTATCTCTGGTTGCGAAATTGGGTGGCAGATGGAGCCTCCAAGGCTAGGCTGGGAAAACTTCCCTTTCGAGGCAAGCTTCTGTTTGGAGAGGATTTAGACAAGTTGGTAAAAGACCTCGGGGAGTCTAAAGGGGGTCGACTGCCGGAGGATAAGCAGAAGCCTAATCGGCCACTTGCGCTTTCCAGGAGTCAGCAGAGAGAGTTTCGAAGATTTTGAGCGCCTCGGTTCGGTCAGAGAGGACGTTTTCAGTATCGGTCCCAGACTTTGAGGTTTTCGGGGAGCGGGGAGAGGTTTTGGAGCCTCCTCGTCCTCGGCCCTCAAAAAGCCGCAATGAAACGAGGGGGACCCGGGCAGGGGAAGTGGCCGTAGGAGGACGGCTGCAGCAGCTTTATCCTGCCTGGGTCCAAATCACATCGGATCGATGGGTTCTGGAGGTAATAAGGGAAGGGTATGCCTTAGAGCTTCATCGACCTGTTACAGAGTCCTTTGTCCAGTCTCCTTGCAGAACGGAGCCCAAGCGGCGGGCGGTGCGGGAGACTTTACAAAGGTTGCAAGTTTTAAAAGCGGTGGTGCCGGTTCTTCCCGCCCAGTACGGCTGCGGTCGGTACTCGATTTATTTTGTAGTGCCCAAAAAAGAAGGGTCTTGGAGGCTGATTCTAGACCTCAAGGGAGTCAATCGGTGCCTCCGAGTTTCTCATTTTCGCATGGAAACCCTACGGTCAGTCATTGTGGCCGTACGCCAGGGGGAGTTTCTCACCTCTCTGGACCTCTCCGAAGCGTATCTGCACATTCCCATTCGCTTGGAGCATCAGCAGTACCTGCGGTTTGCGGTTCCGATGGGGCACTTTCAGTTCCAGGAGTTACCATTCGGCTTAGCGACAGCCCCGCGGATTTTTACCAAGGTGATGGTGGTGGTAGTGGCGGCGTTGCGCAGAGAAGGGGTGTTGGTTCACCCCTACCTCGACGATTGTTTAATTCGAGCGAAGTCGCGGGATGAGAGCAAACAGGCCACGCGTCGAGTGGTGCTCTTTCTACAAAGCTTGGGATGGGTGGTCAACGTGGCAAAGAGCAAGTTGACTCCAACCCAGGAGCTGGAGTATCTAGGGCAGCGATGGCGAACCTATGGCACGCGTGCCAGCTGTGGCACGCGAAGGCCTTGCAGCTGGCACGCCTGAAGGTCCGCAATTGAAAAAAAAAAAAAAACCTGTCTGCTGCCGCTGTCGGGGCCGCCGCGGCAGAATCGAGCGTGCCGCGGGGCCCCCCTGTACCCGGCAGAGCCTGCTCTCCCCGTAGCAGCTGTCTCTTTGGAGCTGCAGTCTGATGCGCCGGCTTGCAGAGCGCGAAGGGAAGAGTTTCCCTTTCGCGACTCTGTTAAGCCCGCGGGGGCTGATGGGAACTTCCCATCAGCCCCCGCGGGCTTAACAGAGCAGCGAGGGAGAAACTCTTCCCCCGCGACCTGCCCGCCGGCGCGTCTGACTGCAGCACCAAAGCGCGAGCTGCTACGGGGAGGGCTGGCTCTGACGGGTGGGTACAGGGGGGCCCCGCGGCACGCTTGATTCTGCCGCGGCGGCCCCGACAGCGGGAGCAGACAGGTTTTCTTTTTTTTTTAATTTTCCCTGGGCTGGGCTGGGCTGGGGGGGTGGGAGTTAGGAGTGGTGATGGGCTGTGGGGGGGGGGTTAGGAGTGGTGATGGGCTGGGCTGGGCTGGGGGGGTTAGGAGTGGTGATGGGCTGGGCTGGGCTGGGCTGGGCTGGGCTGGGGGGGTTAGGAGTGGTGATGGGCTGGAGGGGGGGTTAGGAGTGGTGATGGGCTGGGCTGGGCTGGGTGGGGGTTAGGAGTGGTGATGGGCTGGGCTGGGCTGGGGGGGTTAGGAGTGGTGATGGGCTGGGCTGGGCTGGGGGGGGGTAAGGATTGTTGAAGGGCTGGGCTGTGCTGGGGGGGTATTAGTAGTAGTGATGGGCTGGGGTGGGGGGGTTTAGGAGTGGTGATGGGCACTGGGCTGGGGGGGTTAGGAGTGGTGATGGGCACTGGGCTGGCTGGGGGGGTTAGGAGTGGTGATGGGCGCTGGGCTGGGGGGGTTAGGAGTGGTGATGGGCGCTGGGGGGGCTTAAACTAAAAATTGAGTGATGGGGGATTAGGACTGGGAGTGGGCTGATGGGGAGGTTAGGACTGGAAATGGGTTGGGGGGGTTGCTAGGACTGGAAATGGGCTGAGTGGAAGGGGGCTTGAACTGCAAATAGCTGTTGGGGATGGGGCTTGGAATGGAAATGGGCTGAGGGGAAGTGGGTGGCTTGAACTGTAAATAGCTGATGGGGACGGGGCTTGGAATGGAAATGGGCTGAGGGGAAGTGGGGGGCTTGAAGAAGGGAATGGATGCTGGGTGAGACTGGAACTAGAAGGGAGCTGATGTTGGGGGAGGATTAGAATGGGATGGGGCTGGGAGAGTAAAATGGAGAGGGGAAAAATATTTTGTGTAGGAGGGATGAAAAATCTACAATTGGCCAGGTATTGGGAGAGTAATTGGGGATTGAGGATGGAGGGGTAAAATTTGTGTGGATGAAATAGGAATGAGGAAAGAGCAAAAGGAGAAAGATTAGTATGTTAAAGCAGATGTAGAGAGAGAGAGAATGGAAAAAAAACTAGAAGAGAGAAGAAAGGACAAATGGACAGCAGACGATGGAGAGTTAGCAGAAAACATGAAGAAACCAGAAGAAAATGGCTGGACCAATTGCAACTGAAAAAAATGCACAAAAGGTAGAAAGATATCTCTTTATTTTGAATTTATTAACTGGAATATGTCAGCTCTGGGAAATGTGCATCATTAACATCTGCGCTTTGTTTGGTACAAGAGGAAATTCCTATTTGACGTTGCCACTTGTTCTCTTTCCCCAGTATTCTCTGAAATGTATTGGTTTAATATTTGCAGTGTTGCCTTTTGATAGGTAGGGTATGGTGCTTTGTGAGTCTTGGTAATGCTGTCAGGATACGGCGGGTTTGCTATGGGTTCTAAATGGGCAGCGTTTGTAGTAGTTCCTAATGTGCCTGGCGGTTGGCACTGGATTATAGTAATGTAGAAATCTTTTAGTCTTTCTTTATCCATACACTCATTAAGAGACATGTTTACTAAAAGTTAGTGTATGGTAACATTATGCAAATATTTATGCAAATAAGACCACTTATGCAAATGACGTGCTGGCACTTTGAGGAAATTCTTTGGTTTTGTGCGGCAGTTTGGGCACTCGGGCTCAAAAAGGTTAGCCATCACTGATCTAGGGGCTCGCTTCGACACAGCCTCAGGCAAGGTGTTTCTTCCACTAGCCAAAGCCCAGGGTCTGCGCCGGCTCGTTCGGGAATTCCTCCAGAGACAGGCGCCTTCCGCATGGCATTACCTACAGCTTTTGTGGACCATGGCGGCCACATTGGACCTCGTGCCCTGTGCCAGGGCTCACATGCGACCGTTGCAGGCGGCTCTGCTCCGGAGGTGGTCCAATCAGTCCGATCCTTTATCTCGACGGTTGAATTGCCCGGGGCCGGTGAAGCTCTCTCTTCAGTGGTGGCTGGATCCCAGGAATCTAGAGAAGGGGATGCCGTTAGAGTCGCCGGACTGGAAGCCCCTGACGACGGATGCCAGTCTTTACGGCTGGGGGGCGCACTTCGAGCGGCAGTTTGCCCAAGGTCAGTGGTCGGATCAGGAAAGGCAATGGTCAATCAACCGGTTGGAGCTCCAGGCAGTTTATCTGGCGTTACGGGCCTTCCAGCCCCAGATGCAGGGCAGGGCGATTTGAGTCCTGTCGGACAACGCCACAGCCGTGGCATATGTCAATCGGCAAGGGGGCACCAGCAGTGCAACACTGGAGGCAGAGGCGGAGGAGCTTCTCGCGTGGGCCGAAGGACATCTCAAAGCGTTATCGGCAGGGCATGTAGCCGGGGTGGACAATGTGACCGCCGATTATTTGAGTCGACATGCAGTGGACCCGGGGGAGTGGGTCCTCAATCAGGAGGTCTTCGAGCTGATCGTGGAGCGCTGGGGTCTTCCGGTGATGGATCTTATGGCCACCTTTGCTTCCGCGAAGGTGGAGAGGTTTTTCAGCAGACGGCGAGAGAGAATGTCCGAGGGCTTAGATGCACTTTTGCAGGGATGGCCGACGGAGCAGCTCCTCTACGTGTTCCTTCCGTGGGCCTTGATAAGTCGCTTAGTTCAGAGGATAGAGAAGCACAAAGGGCTCGTGATTCTCGTGGCGCCGGATTGGCCAAGACGACCGTGGTATGCCGACCTGGTGCGGGTTCTAGTGGAGGCACCGTGGCGGCTGCCGTGCAGGGAGGATCTGTTGGGACAAGGTCCCTTATTAATGCCTCAGGTGGATCGGTTCTCTCTTATGGCTTGGCTATTGAAAGGGCACGGTTGACGGCCAGGGGTTATTCGGCTCCGGTGATTGCCACTTTACTGAGCTCCCGGCATCGATCTACTTCATTGGCTTATATTTGGGTTTGGCGAATTTTTGAGTCTTGGTGCGTCCTGTGGCAGGTGGGGGCGCTGCGGGCCTCTATCCCGCAGATTCTTGATTTTTTTGCAGGATGGTTTTGACAAGGGGTTAGCGGCTGCGTCCTTGAAGGTTCAGTTGGCAGCTCTTTCTTGTTATCGGGGAAAGGTGCAAGGTGTTGCGCTTGCAGCTAACCCGGACGTAAAGCATTTTTTGAGAGCGACTTCCCTATTGCGTCCCCCCTACCGGACTCAGGTGCCAACTTGGGATCTCAACTTGGTGCTGGAAACGTTGGTGCGTAGACCCTTTGAACCTTTGTCTAAATCAACTTTAAAGGATCTCACATTGAAGGCAGTGTTCTTGGTGGCCATTGCATCAGCATGCAGGATTTCGGAGTTGCAAGTGTTGTCGTGCAGAGAGCCATTTTTGATCTTCCATGACAAAAAGGTGGTTTTGCGCACAGTGCCCTCCTTTTTGCCAAAGGTGGTCTCGGTTTTTCATGTGAATCAAACCATTTCTTTGCCGACCTTTGAGAAGGAAGCGTCAGCCGGTGAGGGGAAGAAGTTGCATCGGTTGGATGTCAGTCGCGTTTTAAGGATCTATTTGCAGAGAACGGCGGTTTTCCGTAAAACAGATAGATTGTTCTGTTTGGAGGTCCCAGGCAGGGAGAGTCTGCGTCCAAGGCGTCGATTGCTAGATGGATTAAGGAGGCCATTTCGTCGGCGTATATTCTCAGAGGCAGGGCCTTGCCGACTGGGTTGCGAGCCCATTCGACTAGGGCACAGGCGGCTTCCTGGGCGGAGTATAATTTGGTTCCTGCGGCAGAAATTTGTAGGGCGGTGACTTGGTCGTCGTTACATTCCTTTGTTAAGCATTACAGGATCGATTTACATTCAGACAGGGATGCTCGTTTTGGATCAGCGGTTCTTCAGGCTGGTCTGGCGGGTCCCTCCCGTTGAAATGTTATTGCTCTGTTACATCCCCAGATGTCCGGGACTAGACTAGAGGGACGACAAGGAAGGTGAAATTAGACTTACCTGCTAATTGTTGTTGTTCCTTGCGGAACTCTAGTCTAGTCCCGTGACCCTCCCTTCTGTTAACGTGGATCTGTGGCCTGAAGAATTTTAACGGTAGGTAGCTCTGGGCTGCAGTAGCGCCTGTATGGCCGGCGATCCTGAGAGGGGGGGGGATAGGTATGTGGGGTGCAGTGATTACGGTACCTCTCAGGCGGTCCTGGACAGAGGGCCACACAAGGCTGAGCGCATGCTGGCTTGAGCCTTGGGTGGTGCATGACCAAACTTGATTATTCTGTAAATGTATTTGCTGTTAACTTTTCATACTGTTGTATCCGTTTACTTATTCCTCTGGTGAGTCTGCTTTGTCAATAGGTTACTGGAGTAAGGAGGCGGTCCTACATCTACTTATAC
Organism: Ichthyophis bannanicus; assembly: GCA_033557465.1. Taxonomy (NCBI): domain Eukaryota; kingdom Metazoa; phylum Chordata; class Amphibia; order Gymnophiona; family Ichthyophiidae; genus Ichthyophis; species Ichthyophis bannanicus. The sequence continues at coordinate 42,969,889 of CM066037.1, read as the reverse complement.
TGGTGTCGTCAAAAAAAGTGACGGGCTCAGTCTCCAAGGCTGCGGGAGGAGGTGCTTATAACCCAGATGTCCGGGACTAGACTAGAGTTCCGCAAGGAACAACAATTAGCAGGTAAGTCTAATTTCACCTTCAGCTGAGTTTTGAAGAGGAGAGAGATGATTCTGAGGGAGACTGGAAAGATCTCCCTGCCCCCCAAAGTACTTTTATTGGGTCAGTGCTTAGAATTGCAATTGAGCTGCTTCAGTCTGCTGGCCTGGTCTGAATAATCTACAGTTTCTTGGCCGGAGTGTACAGTGAGATCATGGTTAAATGTTCTCTGGGGCTTTTGTGTCCAATACTGTTTCTACCTGTGATGCTTATGCGGATCTCTGCTTGTATTCTTATGAAAAGGAGTGCTGGAATCCAGTCTGCCATGCTAAATTATTTTTTGGTATGAGAACATGTGCATGACGGGAAGATTGGGATGGCTGCCATTAAGGAAATCAATTTGAGAGTAGATAGAGGTAGCCAAGCCTGAAATATAATGGCTACACAAGGATTTTGCAAGACAGATTGTAAATAACATTATTATTCCTCTAAGGAAGACAAAAAAAAAGTCAAACTGGTAGACTGAGCCACTCAGCCAATAAAACTTGAGTGGCAATAAATTCTGTAGTGTAAATTAAATTAGAACTATTTCCCAGAAAATTACTATTTGTGCTTTATGGTCAAAGCACTTTGTTTTATAGTGCCCTTAAATCAGAGATTATGAAGAGATCCTGATCTTCAGTGCCTCCATGAGGTTCTGTGCTATAGAACTCTTTCTTAATGTACTAACGCTTACCTAGGGGATTTCCCACAGGTTGGCAGCCTCTTTCCCTGCACAAGGTTGCTTCAGAAGCAAAGCAGCTCTCTTGCAAGCTTAAGAACATTAATGACGTTATTTTGGAAACCTTGTTTGCATTTTGCCCTTGTATGTACGGGCACATATACATGTAAAGTACATCCCAGGTGCAAGCAATCATTTTAGAAAGGCCTGTATTTATACATGTTTTGCCCCAGCCATGTCTAAGTTGCACGGGGTGTTCTGGATGGGACAGAAAGCTAGATGTGTATCCCCGATTTCATATAGGGGATGCAAGTGTAATCAGGAAATTGCCCACGACTGTATTTACACCTGTTCCCTGGCATCAGTACAGTTGTGAAAAGTACTTATTTTGGCCAGTGCTTTACATGAGGGATTAAAGGGGAATCCCTCTTTATCCCCCAATGTACTCTGTGATTGATGAAGAGCGGCTGCACATCCAGGTTTGCAGATTGGCCAGGGTACATATATATGTGCTAGCACGGACACGTGCCCCTTCTGAAATGGCAGTACTTACACAGGTACATTGCCAGGATTTCCTTGCCGATTTTTTTCCCCCCCCCCCCACATGTATGTTTGTAAAATGGTACCTCCTGCTGCAGATGGATATCCATCCCCGTGCATTCCTGCACTTCCGTCTTTGATTTATTATTAATTTTATTTAACTGGTTTTCTGTACCATTTAGTCAATAAATCAAAGCACTTTACATAAAACCATATAACGTGAACATTGTTACATAGAACTAAGAACCCAGTATAACTTCAGTGAACAATTCTGGAAGATACATCGTTTCCTATAATGAACTTATATACAAAAGGGGGACAGAATACTGGGACAAGGGGAGGGGTGGGGAATATTTAGTCTTTGAAGTAGTCCCTGAATAAATGAGTGTTCAATTTCTTGCAGAAGGATGAGAGTTCAGTAGCATTTCTGAGTTAGCACACGTTTCCATGGCGAGGGGTGGAGATTTAAAGATTTTACATCAGACTTACATGTGCCTTCCCTCTCCTCTAAAACTAACATAGATTTGGAGATATTTTCTCTTGGATGTCACTGCAACCATATAAAATGCCTTCTAAATTGCGCCTTCACATGTGCCAAAGGTTGGAAACAGCTCGAAGCAATGAGGGATACGCTGGTTACTCCCAAAGGCATCGGGGGCCAGAAGGGTAGGAAGAACTGGAGGCGGGGGGGTCCTCCCTCAGAACTGTAGTCATAGAGCAGGTTGTGTGTGGAGGTATCTTTGGGACTTGGGACTGCGGGGTGCCTAGGGTAGGAGGAGTGAATGGGTGTGTGGGACAGGAGGGAAAGCTGAGGGCAGACAAAGCCTCTGTAGGTAAGTGATCATTACTTTGCTGGCAGACTCGATGACAGAGCTGGGATAGAGGGGAGTTTGTGGGTTTATTTAGAAAAGTCTGTTTTTTATTTCATTAAAAAAGCTAAACTAGTTCCATGTTTGCTTTAGAGGTTTTAAATGAATTTCGGTTAGACTTAGTTAGGCCCTTATAGTCTTTAAAAAAAGCAGGCAAATAATAGCTTGCTGTAGAAATTTTTAAATTAATTTCTGTTAGATTTAGGTGGGCTCTAAGCAGGCAAATAGCTGTAGTCTCTAGAGGTTTTAAATTAACAGAAAATAGACTGGTAATTAGTCTTTTAACTATCCCCCACCTCAGTTCCCACTCGTGTCACGCACATCCCTTAATTTAGGGGCCCTTTTACTAAAGTGCACTATGCAATTTATACACGATTTGGCTTGAGGTAATAGTTGCCGCAGGGGCATGATAGTTAATGCGCACTGATTTTCATGTGGCCAATTGCACATTAGGGTGCTGAAGGGGCGGATTAGAGAGTGAGCACAGGGGTATATGTCACACGTTAACTGTGAGTTAGCCTAACGCCACCTCAGTAGATGGAGGTTAGTGCACCCGTGGTAATGGTGCCATGTGTTAGGGCATGCATCCACACATTAACTGTCAGGAACATGCTTCCCAGGCCCTGGCAATTACAGCGGAGGCTTTGCACTTAAAGCACATTGGGCCTGATGTTTAGGGCCGGTGGTTAGTGTGATTACAGCGGCTAGCCGCTAATGCTGAACATTAAACCCACATATTCAATGCCGGGATCATATCCGGCCCCGGCATTGAATATCCGGGGTTGCTGCAGAGCCCAATCACTAACTGGGTAGTAGCAATATTGAACCACTACCCAGTTAGCAATATGCAGTAAAAGTTAGGCTAGAGTTTCCTGTACCTGGCTTTCACCGCAGATCGCAAACCCTGACTCTCCAGCAACCCATTTCCAGTTTATAGCCACCCCCCTGACTCACCAGCAGCCCATCTCCAGCTCCTAGCCACCTCCCCCGACTCACCAGTAGCCCTTCTGCCTCAGCCAACCCCCGACTCATCAGCAACCCAGGCAGTGGCTCAATACCGCCACTGACTGGTATGCGATCGGCTCTGCCTCTGAATACCCCTGACACCCCCCGCTCAGGGATGTTCCGCTGAATATCCCACATAGGGGCATTTACACGTTTTACATGTCTATAAACCATGTAAATACCTTGGAATATTGGCCCCATTAAATGTGCCACTAAGCACAAAAACTAACACACTTTAGTAAAAGGGCCCCTTATAGTGAAATTTTACACTACAGTAAGTTTTCATCAATAAGTGTTACCCTTCAACAGATAATTAACAGTTCACTGGGAAGCAAACAAAAATAATAGCATAAAATATAATCCTAAAGGCCTTTATATTAGTTTTTATTTATTTTTATTTATTTATGGTTTTCTTCTATGGTGGAAGACTCATCAACAACCTTCGCTATGCTGATGATACCACATTACTGGCTGAAAGTGAAGATGATCTGAAACATTTGCTTCTTATGATTAAGGAACATAGTCTTCAAATGGGCCTGCACCTTAATGTAAAGAAGACAAAGATCATGACAACTGGCATAATCAACAGGTTCATCGTTGAAGGAGAAGAAATTGAAATCGTGAACAACTTTAACCTGCTTGGATCAACTATCAATAAAGAAGCAACAAGCAGTCAAGAAATAAGATGACGCATTGCTCTTGGCAGAATGGCTATGAAAGACCTAGATAAGATTCTCAAGAGCAGAGATGTCTCTCTCCATACAAAGATTCGACTTGTTCAAGCCATGGTATTTTCAATAACATCATATGGATGTGAAAGCTGGACAGTGAAAAAGGTAGACAGGAAGAAAATTGATGCCTTTGAATTATAGTGCTGGCGGCGAATACTGTGTATACCATGGACTGCCCGAAGAACAAACCAGTCGGTACTAGAGGAGATCAAACCTAAGCTTTCTTTAGAAGCTCAGATGACAAGACTTCGACTTTCATACTTCGGACACATCATACGAAGAGAGAGATCATTAGAGAAAGACATCATGCTTGGCAAGATAGAAGGTCAGCGCAAAAGAGGAAGGCCAGCAATGAGATGGATCGATACAATAACAGCAGCTACGGGTACCAGTCTGTCAACAATGAGCTGCCTGACTGAAGACTGAACACAATTTAGGATAGCTATCCAGAGGGTCGCCATGAGTCGGCTCTGACTCAACGGCACTTAACAACAACAACATGGTTTTCTTCTATACCGCCCCTTCCAGAGATCAAGGGCAGTTTATAGAGAACAATTGAATAACTTGAACAACTTTTACATGTAATGTCAGTTATAACCATTTACAAACAACTTTTGTGTGAAACTGTGGTGCTATTTACAATTGTGGTGCTAACTATTTACAAATAAAATATATTGTACAACATTTGTGCAAATAACGAGTCGATCTTTGAGTTATATTCTTTATTTGGCTATGGTGGGGCGAAGCTCTGGGGTTGGGGGGAGGGGTTAGTGGGTTCTGGGTTCTGGAGGTTGGTAGGTTGTTTTTGCGATTGTTGGGAAGTAGCTCGTGGGAGGTGAGGGATTTCAGTTGAGTTTTCAAAATATTCAGTGAAGAGGTGTGTTTTAAGACCTTTTCTGAATAGCTGCAGGTCCTTTGTCATGCGGAGGGCTAGTGGTAGTTCGTTCCAGAGGGTAGGGGCAGCAAATGAGAAGGCTCTTGAGCTTGTAGTTTTCTTTGTCTTGCAGATGGTTTTGTATATGTTGAGTGAGTGGGTTGCATTTTGCCTGCGTGTTCTGGATTGTGGTGGGGAGTGTAGGAGGGTGGATAGGTGTGAGGGGGCGATGTCATGGAGGAGTTTGAATGTTGTCAAGAGTATTTTATATTTTATCCGGCTATTTATAGGGAGCCAGTGTAGTTCATGTAGGATGGGTGTTATGTGGTCAGTTAGACGTGCTTTTGCTATTACCCTGGCACTGATGTTCTGGGCTCTTTGGAGTATATTTGTATTTTTAAGTGGTAGGCCATTTAGTAGACTATTACAATAGTCAAAGTGTGGGGTAATGAGTGTGTTGACTACAGATCTAAAATCATGGGTGTTGAGGAGGGGTCTTAGGTGTTGTATGGTTTTTAGTTTGTAGAATACAGTTTTTACTGTTTGCTTTATGTGGGGGAGCATACTGAGTGTGTGATCTAGTATTATCCCTAGGTATTTTACCTCTTGTTTAACAGGGATAGTGGTGTTGTTGATTACGATGGTTTTTGGGTAGTTATTATCGGGTTTTCTTGATACAAACATAGCTTCTGTTTTTTTAAGATTAATGCTGAGGTAGTTGGTTTCTAGCCAGGAATTAGCCTCTCTGATACATTCAGATAGGTTGTGGTATGAGGGGCTGTCTGTGTTTATGGGCATAGCAAGCATGATGTCATCGGTGTATATGTAATGATTTATTTTGTATTTTTTAAATATGTTCTTGATAGGCTGTAGGTATAGATTAAAAAGGAGGGCCGAGAGGGCCGAGCCTTGAGGAATTCCCTGACCTTGTGAGAACGTTTCTGAGGTGCTTTGACCTAGTTGGACACGTATTAATCGGTGCGTAATATATGACATGAACCATTTGAGGACTGTGCCTCCTATTCCCAGGTTTTCTGGCCTAGTAATTAGAGTGTTATGATTGATATTGTCGAATGCGGCGGCTATATTTATGAAGAGGAGGATGAAACTTTGTTATCTGTTCCTCTAATGAGGTTATCCAGCAGTGTTATTAGTAGGGTTTCAACTCCATGGAAGGGGCGAAATCCGAATTGGTGTAAATCAAGGGGTGCGTGTATGTCGATGTGATCTTGTAGTTGGAGTTGTATTATTTTTATCTATTACTTTAGCAATGAACGGTATACTGGCTATTGGCCTGTATGAGCTTGGGTCTTTTGGATCTAATTTATTATTTTTTAGAATGGGACGTATGGAGGTGAGTTTAAGAGCGTCAGGCATGATGCCTTGTGAGAGTGATTAACTATGTTTTGGATGTTTGTAGCAAGTTCAGCTTTGGTGGACTTGATCCATGATATTGGGCATGGTTCAAGGGGGGAGGTTGTGGTATTAACCATTGTTATGATCTTGAGGTGTTTTTGATCAACCTTGTGAAAGGTTATCCATTTACTTGGGGTTTTGGGATCTGTGTGCATTGCTGTGATATTGTTAGAGGGTTTACTTTTTAGTTTCTCAGCAAAATGTGCAGCTAATGTTTGTACGCTTATTGTGGAGTACTCTGTTTCTGGATTTTGGGTTTTTGTTAGTGATTTTATAATTGCAAATAATTCTCTTGGACAATTGATGGCCATGTTTATTACTTTAGAATGGTAGTCTTTTTGATTTTGTGATTGCATCTTTATATGTGTTGAGTAGGCTCGTGTTTTGTTTTCATTCGATTTTGTTATTCTCCATCTTATTTCTTGTTTTCTCAGTTGTTTTTTTTAGCTTGGCAAGTTCATTGGTAAACCATTTTTCTCATCTTTTTAGTGTTTGTTTTTGTGTAACTTGTGTAGGGGTGGCTGCCTTTTGGATTGTTAAGTTCCATTGGTTTATGGTTACATTGATGTTAGATGTGTTTGTTGTGAGTTTGGGTAATACATTGTCTAGGAATTCATCTTTATTAAAGTGGATAAAGCATGTGTGTTGTGGTGTGGTGCTTGGTGTGTTGTTAGTGTGTGTTTGTGTGTGGAGATAGAAGGTTATTAAGTGATGGTCGGACCAAAGTACCTCTTTTATAGTTGGGGGGTGCAGAGTTGGTGGTTACTGAAAGGGGTGGGGAGGAAGACGAGGTCCAGGGTGTTTCCCTTTGTGTGTGTGGGGGCATGTATGATCTGTTCATATCCCATTTCTGTTATTGTGTCCATGAAGTTTGTTGTGTGGGTGGGGTTGAGTGATGGGAGGTTCAAGTCACCTAGTATGATAAGAGTTTTTTTTCTGTGAGGCTGTGCATGCAAGTTCGAGAATAGGGGTGAGGTTGTTGTGGTCTGCAGTTGGGGGTCTATAGATGAGGCAGAGTGCAAGGGTTTTATTTTCTATATTGATGATGTCCATGCCATCTATACTATTTGTTTGTTAGGGTGTACTGGAGGTCTTTTTTGGTGAGGATGAGGGCTCCCCCCCCCCCTCTTTTGATGTCCCGGTGGCAGTTAAATAAGTCATATTGTTGTGTGTATAGTTGATAAGGATTGTGTCAGTGGGTGAGAGTCATGTCTCCGTGATGAAGATTATGTCGGGTCGTTCATCTCTGATTATGTCATTGATGATTGGTAATTTGTTTCTTATGGAGTGTACGTTTATGAGAATGAGTTTTTTTAGGGTGGGTGTGTTGGAAGAGTCATTCTTGTTAGTAGGTTGTTGATGGTTTATTTGGATTAGTCTGGGATAAGGTCTGTGTATATTTTGGTGCGGGTTTTGGTTGTGAGGGTAGATATATGTTGGAGAGTGTAATGTGTTTCGGTATGGGTTGTGGATAATGGGGATAGTATTATAGGGGGTTTGGTCTGATTTGTATGTATAAATGTTGTGTATTAGAATGGTAATTAGGAAGAGTGGGACAGGAAGAGCTTGAAGCTTTGTGGGGGCCATTTTGGGTCCTCGATGGGGGGGGGGTTTGTGTGAAAGGAAATCTGTGTGGATGTTTTAGTGAATGTGCTGGAAATTTCTAGTAAAGGTCGCTGCTATGTTGGTAAAAGCAATACAGGTTTGGGCAGATAGTACAATTTATAGCAGATGGTACGATTTCTAGCATATATTGATGCTATGTTGGTTAAAGTAATGCAAATTTGGGCATATAGTACAATTTATAGCAAGATAGTACAATCTCTAGCATAAACTAGCAGTGCGATCTAGAGCAAATGGTCTTGAGCAGATAGTGTAGTATAGGTCAGTGCTATGGTGGTTAATGCAATGCAGATTTGGATATATTGCACAATTTCTAGCACAAAATAGCAATGTGGTCTTGAGCAAATGGCACACTTTCTAGTACAGATCAATGCTATGTTGGTAAGGCAAAAGGCATAATTTCTAGCACAGGTCAATTCTATGTTGGTAAAGCAAAGCAGATTTGGGCAGATAGAGCAATTTATATTAACTTAACAATGTGGTATTAATAAGAGCTAAGGAGATCTTACTTTATCACTGCGTTCTACCTGTATAGCTACTTCTTAATGGAGCGTAGTGTCTTATGTTAGTAGTTCGGGTGTCCAATTCTTTGGTTCCACTCCTAAGGGCCACGCCAAAGGGCCCTCTGGTGAGGCCCTCAGGCGCGGGCACGCCTCGTGGTCGGGGAGGAAGTAACCTGGAGAAGGGTCTGATTGGCCTTGTCGGAGGGGAGCGGGGCGGAGCTTACCTTCCCGCTCTCCCTCGATGATGCCGATTGGGGCTGGAGCGGGCTGAAGGAGCTGGAGCAGGCTGCTTTTATGTGCCCGGAGCTGCAGGAGTCTGTCGGGCCCGATTGGCCTTGTCGGAGGGGAGCGGGGCGGAGCTTACCTTCCCGCTCTCCCTCGATGATGCCGATCGGGGCTGGAGCGGGCTGAAGGAGCTGGAGTAGGCTGCTTTTATGTGCCCGGAGCTGCAGGAGTCTGTCAGGTCCGATTGGCCTTGTCGGAGGGGAGCGGGGCGGAGCTTACCTTCCCGCTCTCCCTCGATGATGCCGATCGGGGCTGAAGCGGGCTGAAGAGGCTGAAGGGGATGGATAGGAGTAGGGATAGTTTACATATCCCTACTCCTTTAACAAGCTTAAACAACTAAACTCACTAATACAGAGATACAGAGAGCAGTCCAGTATTGAGATGGCAGCTAACCAGACTTTTGCACTGAGTGCCATATTTACGATTATCTCCCAGGTGACGAGAGCTCATATGTGTGCCCTTGGTGCAAAGAGTTCCTGGCTGTCAGAGAACAAGTCCAATCTCAGGAGGCTAAAGTAGCAGACTTGAAGGACTGAGGAAGACAGAGATGATATCATAATGTCTCTGTATCGCTCCTTATACCAGGGGGAATTCTACAGAAAAACATTTAAAATTCTGTGCAAAAATTTTGAAAATTCTGCCTGCAGTATTTTAAAATTCTGTAAAATTTTGCATACTATATTAATACATTTTTGCACAGAATTGCCGCATCATAAAGCTTAGCTTCTCCTCTAGACCTTAAGTTTCCCCTGCCTTTTTCCTCCTTAGCTCTCATGCTCCAATCACAGTTCTGTCCCTAACCCATCCTTGTCCCCCCTGTTCTCTCACCCTCTAACTTCTAGCCCCCAGCCACCCTGACTCTCCAGCAGCCCATTTCCAGTCCATAGCCACCCCCCTGACTCACCAGCAGCCCATCTCCAGCTCCTAGCCACCTCCCCCGACTCACCAGTAGCCCTTCTGCCTCAGCCAACCCCCGACTCATCAGCAACCCTTCTCCTGCCCCCAGCCACCTCCCTTGACTCACCAGCAGCTCTACTCCTGCCCAACCTCAATGGCCCCTTAGCATAACCGTGGGAGAATTTTCCTTTGCTCCAGCAGCTGTGCTAGATTCTGACACTGGCACTATGCTTTCAAAAGGTGAACAGAAGCGCTTCCTGTCAGAAAACATAGCATACCAGCATCAGAATCTAGCACAGTTATGGGAGCAAATGGAAATGCTTCCACAGCTGTGAAACTGCTAACAGTGAGACAGGATCGGCGCCCTTAAAACTTGTGTGCCTGAGCCTGCCTCACTGTCTGCTGATGCCAATGCCTGCACAGACTTCTGCACAGGTCGGGGAATTCTGCACAAATTCTGCTTGGTGCAGTTTTGCAGAATTTCCCCAGAAGTACATGGTGCAGTCAAACTGAGTATTTTGTGCAGTTCTGGTTCCCGCATCTAATAAAAAGATATAGCAGAATTAAAAAAGATACAAAGAAGGGTTACCAGCAAGATAAAGGGGATGGAAGGATACACCTATGAGGAAAGGTTAGGCCTCTTCAGCTTGGAAAGGAGATGGCTGAGAGATATAATAGAGGTCTATAAAGTAATGAGCAGAGTAGAATGAGTAAACATGAGTTGGTTATTTACTCCTTCAAAACGCACAAAGACAAGGGGACATGCAATGAAGTTACAATGTCGTATATTTAAAACTAATCCAAGAAAATATTTTTTCACTCAACAGGTAATTAAACTCTGGAATTCATTGCCAGAGGATGTAATAAAAGCTGTTAGTATAGTTGGGTTTAAAAAATCTGCTGTCTCTGCAGCCTTCAAGCATGCTGTGGTCACTCCCCTACTCAAGGAACCTTCCCTTGATCCTAACTCTCCTTCTTATCCTCCCATCTCCCTTCTTCTATTCATTTCCAAACTTCTTCCCTTCATTTCTGAACTTTTTGAGCATGTAGTCCTCCACTGTTGTCTTAAATTTATTTCCTCTCAAGCCCTTCTGGATCTTTTTCAGTCTAGCTTTTGCCCCTTATATTCTACTGAAACGACACTTGCCAAAGTCTCCAGTGACTTGTTCCTGGCTAAATCTAAGGGCCTCTACTCCATCCTTATCCTTCTTGACCTTTCTGCTGCTTTTGATACTATTGACCACCATCTTCTCCTTGACACATTATTCTCACTTGGTTTTGGGGCTTCTCTTTTTATCTCTCCCATTGCTCTTTCAGTGTTTGTTCTAGTGGTTCCTCCTCTACTTCTATCCCACTCTCAATAGGTGTTCCCCAAGGGTCTGTTCTGGGCCCTTTTCACTCTCTACACCCAATCCCTTGGTGCTCTTATTTCTTCCCATGGATTTCAGTATCATTTTTATGCTGATGATTCTCAGATCTATCTTTCTACACCTGATATTTCTCCGACACTGCAGGCTTGTCTCTCTGACATTGCCACTTAAATGTATCACCGCCGTTTGAAAGTAAACATGAACAAAACTGAACTTCTTATCTTTCCCCCTAGATCGTCCTCTCCCTTTCCTCCTTTCTCTATCTCTGTTGATAATACTCTTCTACTTCCTGTTTCTTCAGCCCATAACCTTGGTGTCATTTTTGATTACCCATTCCTTCTCCTCACATATTCAAAAGATAGAAACAACAGGTTTTATCTTTCGCTATAAGGTCATCAAAATTTGCCCCTTCCTCTCTGAACACACTACTAAAACATTTGACCGCTGTCTAAGTACTTCCCACCTCGACTATTTATTTATTTATTTATTAACATTTTTTATATACCGCACTATTCATTATCAGCGCGGTTTACATGGAACAAGAAAACTTCATTTATCTGGTTATTACATATAACAGGAAAATTAACTTGGATAACAGGAGCAACTATTTACAACAAAACAACAACAAGAGCAACTATTTACATACATACATACAAGACTATTGTAACCTCCTTCTTGCTGGTCGCCCTCTGAGTCATCTCTCTCCCCTTCAGTCTATTCAAAACTCTGCTGTGCGACTAATCTTTCGCCAGCCTCGATATACTCATATAACCCCTCTTCTCAAGTCACTTTATTGGCTTCCATTCCATTTCCATATCCAATTCAAACTCCTTCTTCTGACCTTTAAATGTCTTTTGTTATTCTGCCCCTCACTATCTTTACTCTCTCCTTTCCCCCTACACCCCTCCTCGTGAACTCTGCTCTTCTACTGGCTTGCTCCTCTCTTTGCCCTTTTCTTCCACTGTTAACTCCAGACTTTGGTCCTTTCACCTTGCTGCTCCTTATGCCTGGAACAGACTTCCTGAGTCTGTACGTCAGGCTTCATCTCTGCCCCTTTTCAAATCTATGCTAAAGGCTCACCTCTTTGAGACTGCCTTTGGATCCTGATCCCTTGTTTCCTTGTGTCTCCTTACCCTTCCCTTTCTATCCTTATTCCTAACTTTTGTCTTGTCTGTCTTGATTAGATTGTAAGCTCTGACGAGTAGGGACTGTCTTTATCTGTGTTTGTAGAGCGCTGCATATGCCTTGTAGTGCTTTATAAATGTTAAATAGTAGTAGTAGTAGTGACCCATAAACCCTGCTGAGCCCAGTATCCCCACAGACCACCTTGGTACATCCAGATAGTGCCAGGGTGGTCCTTGGGGGGGGGGGGGGTCTGGGGTGGTTCCAGCCACTGTTCCCTCTAAGCTGTGTGCGTGTGCGCGTGCACATACCTCGCTGAGCGAGCGCACATACTTTACAACAGAGCGCACAAAAATTACGGTTCAGATTCTGATAGAAAAAAACAGGCGTCTTAAAATTTAAAAGTTGTGATTGTAATTACTAGAAATTTTCTGCTTCATTTAGTAATCATCTATTTTCATTTAATTTGATTAAAATCAATGTGGTGTACATACTGTATTCTGACATGTAGTCAAATTTTAAAGTATATAACTCCAAGTGTCGTTATGTGGTGCACAAAAATTGAACCTTCCTTCAAAAGCTGCACAGCTGATATTTTATGCGCACACAGCCTACAGAAAATTAGAGGGAACATTGGTTCCAGCACCTATCCGGTTGTGATTTTCAGCCCAGTAATCAGGTAGGTCATCTCATAAAGTTGGGACAGGTCATTGACTCCTAATTTTATAAGATTTTGCTATCCGGATGATGGCTAAATATCAGTGCTGACCGGATATCTAATGAGGTCGGTGGCAAAACCAGATATTCAGCAACAGTGGATATCCGGTGACTGTGCTGAATATCTGGTTTCATTTTTGTCTGTATCAGCCAGACACTTTACAAGCAGTGACAGCCGCGGGCTGATCATCGGGTCCTTTATACATCGCTGTTTTGCGCTAGATGAAAGCATGCTGAAAAGAGTAAAGATTGCACATTGAAAAATGAGAACAAAAGTCTGCTGTTTGTATTAAGGATTAGTGACCATTTTACTTTTGGCTCAAGGGCTAAACAGATATTATTGCACTAACACTGGCAGGCATTTGTTAATTGGACTGGATAGAATTTTGATTTAATACCAACATCCTTCATACAGTTTAAGGACTTCCATTAGCTTGATTACTTCTTACATCAGAAGGTTCAGAAGGACATTTTTTTGCCAAGGCTGAAGTATCTTAGGTCAGCAGCAATTTATCATAATAAGATGACTCAAAACCAGAAGCTCCCCCCACCACCAGATACATCAGGTTTGCTTCACTGTGGAGTTCTGGTAGATGTGTTAGAGAGAGAAAACTAGGTTCATTGCAGTTGCGATCAATGTTCCCGTAAAGCTCTGCAGCCCTTCCACTTACCAGCAGCAGCGTGAGTGAAGGACTCCCGCTTGGCTTCAGGGGAACGATCATTGTGATATAACAACATAGGAATGATAAAAAAGGTGTTTTTCTACGCGGGGTTTCAGGGCCACACAGGTCCTTTTTATTTATTTAGACATTTATATACTGCAAATAACGTGCATTCTCTGTGGTTTACACTAGGTTATTTTGTCCATGTAAACTGGTGCCTCTAAAGAAGATACTATGGAGCCTTGAAATTCTTTTTGTGATCCAGTGAAATCTTTCACATCTTGTAGAGAATCCAGAATTGGGATTTTGTCAGGGGCACTTATACCCTGTGTATCAGGAGCCTTCTGTAGTCTGTTGTGCTCTGGGTGTTTTCAGCCCGACAGTTTGAAAACAAGGGCCGTTCAACTATTTCATTTTTGTAAATGACCTGAAGTTTTGAAATAGCTGTGCTAAGTAGCTGCTTAAAAAATATTGATATGCCTGTTTTGTTGGCTCTGTGGTTTCCATTGTTCTGTCGTATGCAGGGATCTCCTTTCCAATTTGGTATATTTTATTTCTTATATTTTTCTGAGAATGACATTTTTGATATGTCTCGGCTTTTAGAACGCATCGGGTCAAAATTCAGAGGCACTCTATCTAGCAGCATCTCCTATAGAGAAAAGAGCCGCTGACCAGGATACCCAACGGCGCTGTCTGGATAGTTCCGCTGCATATCTTGTCTGACCTCTTTAGCATGATCCGGATAGTACCACAGTGATGGGTGGAGCGTCAAATTATCTGTATAGTGGCAGTTTTCAGCATTGAAATATGGATAGCTATCCCCGTAGCTTAGGGCATCTATACCTGTAAATCATTATATGGATAGTGCTTGCACTGGCCACATTGTTGGGCTATTCAGTGCTGGCCACTGTCCAGATACTGGTGCTTAATGTCCACTTTCTATTAAGTCATAACTGCCAGTGTTTAAAAAAAACACTGACTGCTGTGGCTGAACATTGATCTGCATATTTTCAGTATGGTATGTTTACATTTTTCCATGCATCTTTTTGTTTGCTGCACCGGGTTCTGATGAGGGCCAGCACAGCAGTGTCGGATTCGCCTTTGCTCATCATGGTCAGAACTGTTATGCCGGAGGGGTTTTCAGAAAATGGAAATGCTGATCTCTCCTCGGGAATGAAATAAAGTCGGAGCAATGAGTCAGCTTGCATTAACTGAAAACTATATATTATCTTGTGACAGACGTTTCCTACCAGGGCTGTTTTAAGCTAAGAGACGGGGATAAGCAAAGCACATCATCAAGATTAGAAGAGTTTGAGGGATTCATGTCCCAAGATAGTCTTCCAGTTCACTGTATTGTACACAGTCTCCATCTCCGTGAAGGCATCACATTTACAGAACATTAAACTAAGCAACAAATTATGTTCTAAGGGTCCCTAAAGAGCCCGTCGGATGTTCTGCTGTCCTGAGATACATTCTAGGACAATTTCATTGTAGTTCTCTTCAAACACGCTCACACTCTCAACATTTCAGTTCATTGTGATCTATTTAGGGGGTGATTTATGCTGAATTCTGAAACACAGCTTTTCTCCCCCTTTGGCTGAAAGAAAAGCTGTTTCTCTTCTGTACATATATCATTCTGTATCGTGTCGGCCAAGGGCATGGCTGCCTTAATCATTAAGCAAAGAAGGCGATTGCCTATGGCGGCAGCTTCTGAAGGACGGCAAAGGGTTCCTGCAACCAGACAGCTCCAGGAACTATCGGCATATACTTTTACCGGCAGGGAGGGTGAGTAGTTTTAAATAGCCCATTAACCTAGATAAATAGTCATTTTTAGAAATTGCCCTCATGACACATGCACATAGAAGTCAAAGCTTATATTTAAAAGCTGTTGTCCATCTATGTGTTTTTTACAGAATTGTTCTGTGATGGACGATGTGTGGTAATCATGACTGGGTTTATTTATGAAAAATCTCAAGGGGGCGGCCTAGGCCTTTTCAACCAGTAAGCCTTGGGGAAGAGTTTGGTCTGCCTTGAAGGTGACGATCTGGGGCATGGCTTTGTATGGTCTTATGAGGTTCTTGCCCCATCTATTTTGGACAGGGCCCTGGAGAACCTCCATCTGTTTTCGACTGCAGAACTTCTCTCCCAAGCGGCATGTAGGGAACAAGAAGAGAAGGGTTGAGCTTGGTGCTAGAGAAGGCTGAGACCCCCTGAAAACTGCTTGGAAAATTGCCTCATCCCACTGCCCCCACAGTTAAGCGGCCACTTTGAGCTGCAGAGACCTAGTGATCTGTGCTGCTTAGCCATAAACCAGTAATTACGGCTATAACTTGATTGTCTTTATTTAGAAAATAAACATATGTACAGGATTTGTAGGACTGGCCCATTAATCATTGACTGTGCTGTCAGGCTTTTTAACATTTTTGAAGGATCTGACTTCATGGCTGAAATCCACCATACTAATTACGTTCATTGTAAAACGTGTGTTGCTGTCCACTGATCATCACTGCCTTTCTCATGGATCATTTTACCTTTCTCCTCCCTTACCAGATAGGGAGGCACTTAAGAAAAGGAGTTCAGGTAGGGATGTGCACAGAAACATTTTATTAGGTCTTTTTCAGATTTTTTTTTCTTTTACCAAATTTGGACTCTTTTTGGTTTATTCCAAAAATTTTGTTAAAAAGTTACAAATGTGTTTAAAAAGTTCTAATGTGCATTAAACCTTTTTTTTTTATTAACGTGCACATATCAACTTTACGTGCATTAATTTGTAGGTTAACCTGAATAAATTTTGCATGGAATAATATTTTTAAGGTGCGCTAACAAACTGAATGCACATCCCTAATTTCAAGCTGCATAGACTGTTATATTCCATGTGGTTCTGTTATTACATATTATGATTTGGTTGCTTTTCTGCCGTTGATTATTGAAATATACTAAATTGTTTAGATAAAGAAACACATTTTTGAGTTCATTTATTCTTTATAGATTTCTTGCACTCATATTTAGCACATGAAATAGAAATTTTGTAAAATGAATTCATTAAATCTACCAAAATAACCATTTTGGGGGTGGGTGGGTACATTTGTTCTCTTGCAGTTCTGGAGTTTGTGTGGTAATTCCTTGACACCAAAGCGTGGTGTATTTGGCAGGACGGGCGATCTCCAGACAATACTGTGTCTGGCTTGCGCAAGAGATGAAGTAACGTATTCCGGCGCATTAAATGGTGACATTTATGTGTGGAAAGGAATGACCCTTGCACGGACCATCCAAGGAGCCCATGCTGTAAGTTCATCCTTCCTGTTCTGTGCTAACTTTTAAACCTTGCTGAATGACAGTGTGAAGAGCTTTGCTGAAATGGTGCTAAAACGCTCGTACATAAATGTCTGTTTTAGATTTATGTCATAAGGGGGGTTTTCCAACTCATGTAATATTGACAGATACTTTCTGAGAGTTAAATTGAGATAGTATGGGTTGAAGCTAGTACCGAGTTCAGATGGGGAGAAGTTCTCTTTGAACCACTGTTATTTTAATACTTGGATGAGCTTTAACTGCTGAGATGAAAGCTGTGAGATAAATTTCAGTGAATGTTTTAAAAGCCTTATGGCAGCCCATCTCACTTTCTCACTATTTATGGGCAGACTAGATGGCTTTTATGGTCTTTATCTACTATCATATTATTTGTTTCTATTCATCTTCTAATGGAGTGAGAGAGAGAGAGAGTAGTAACACGAGGGAGGGATTGTGTGTGAGAGAGATGGGGGAGGGAGAGAGAGACTGGTGGCATCAGGTGAAGGGGAGAGGGAGAGAGAGAAAGTCTGGTAGTATGGGGTGAAGGGGAGAGGGAGAGAGAGAAAGTCTGGTAGTATGGGGTAAAGGGGAGAGGGAGAGAGAGAAAGTCTGGTAGTATGGGGTGAAGGGGAGAGAGAGAGGGAGAAAGTCTGGTAGTATGGGGTGAAGGGTGAGAGGGAGAGAGAGAAAGTCTGGCAGTATGGGGTGAAGGGGAGAGGGAGAGAGAGAAAGTCTGGCAGTATGGGGTGAAGGGTGAGAGGGAGAGAGAGAAAGTCTGGTAGTATGGGGTGAACAGGGTGAGAGGGAGAGAGAGAAAGTCTGGTAGTATGGGGTGAAGGGTGAGGGGGGAGAGAGAGGTGAGAGGGAGAATAACTTGGGGGGTGTAAACGGGGGCGCTGGGCGTGAATGTCCACAGTCTTGGCAAAGGCAAAATACTATTATGACTTGCAAAGGATTGTGGGGGACGTAGTCCATTCATACCAGAATCAGCCGTTCACAAAATAATGAGTTGTGTTGCTCGAGTGTAAGCAAAGAAAAATATATTTTATTTATGGGGTTAATTCTCCCACACAGATTTACTTGGTAACACAAAAGGACACTTGGTTTCAGTATTGTACTTAGGAAAAACAAATCATGATATAAGCAACTGAGCTTCTTAAGCAATCAAACAATAAAGACCTTGATGGGAAACAGAAAGGTCTTTCTGAGGGCTCCTGCTAATACCTTTTAGCAGTGCTCCAAAAGTAAAAGCAAAACCCAAAAAGTAACCAAAAACTGTTCTTTTTCAAGGATAACTTTCTTGTATTTTCACACACAAACAGTAGTTTCCTTTCAGAGCTCACGTGCAACTGTGCATGGCTTAATTACCAATAATTAGCCAGCTGCAAACCCCTTTGCTGGTTCACTTTCTCTATGTGGCTCAAATCCTACTCTAAAGCTTTCTTGTAAACTTTTCTGGATAGATAAAAGAACAAGTTATATTTCCTTTTGATGGTTGTTGTATTTGTGAAAGTATTTTACCACAGCAGCTTATTCAGAGAGCAATCCATGTATTCATTCTGATCATTTAAAATATCTCCTTCTTCTTCAACTATCATAGAATCAATATCATGGTCTGGCTCAGAGGAATTCCTTAATGGAGCACTCTCAGGACAATACTTGTTTCCCTGCTGTCTTCCAAGTGAAGAGCTAGGGCATAGATCAGTGTTCATACCTGAGCTTCCTTTGTTGTTAGGTTTCCTCTCCAGATATCCTGGCCAGTAAGTAATCCAGCTTTTATGTCCAGCCTTCCAATCAAGATCCCTGGACACTAGGTCTCTCTTCACATACCTTCTTGCACTGGTCTTAGGGCCCCTTCCAAATGCAGCCGTCTCCCTCACAGGTGCCGTCCGGGAATTCCTGGCTCTGTAACCCCACTCCTCTGGCTTCCTCCAGTCCAATGGAGTATGCTTGCCTCTGGAATGACTCCCAACACACGTACTGCTATGGGCTCCTTCTTTAGACCTCCAAGATGTTTTCCACTTCTTCCTTCCACGTTGATGCTGCTGCTTCCTCTCTCTGTCCTTGAGCTCTGAGTTCCTCAACTCCATCTGATTCTGTGTAGAATATGTTTTACTTTTAACTTGTTTAGAGGGATACTCCACCCTAGCACAGCTCAGCTGTGCTGAATCAAGCCCTGCCCTTGGAGATGAGTGATTGGGGATTACCTCATAGCTCTCCTGATTGAACACACGTTTCCCCACTTCAGCTCTTCTAGAGGCTGTTTGAAACCTGGTGCATTCTGGGACTGGTAGTCTTTTATGAAAACATTCTGTTTTAGTATTTCTACCAGCTAAGACAGGTTGCTTGTTCAGAGCCAATTCACCTCTATTATAGCGCCTTCCTGAACTATCACTTATCACAGGGGGGAGAGGGGGATATGATAGCATTGGCATGCCCCAGTCAGTACTAAGACCCTTATCGATTCTCTAGTCACCTCCCATCTAGACTATTGCAACCTCCTCCTTGCTGGTCTCCTTCTGAACCGTCTATCCCCACTTCAGTCTGTTCAAAACTCAGCTGCATGAATAATCTTCCGTCAGTGTCACTACAGTATGTTCATAGCACCCCTCTTCTCAAGTCACTTAATTGACTCCCTGTCCAGTTCTTCATGCAGTTCAAGCTTTTTCTGACCTGTAAGTGCCTTCATTCGGCTGCTCCTCAGTACCTTTCCTCTCTTTTCTTTCCCTATACCTCTCCTCAGGAACTCTTCTTCTTTTTTGCAGATCCCTTCTATCTGTGCTTTCTCTTCCACTGCCAGTTCCACCTTGTTGCTCGTTATGCCTGGAGCGAACTACAGTACCTGAGTCAGTACACCAGGTTTCATCTCTGGCTCTATTCTAATCCAAGCAAAGATGAAAGAACCGGTGCATACAAAATCACAACCGTAGTTCTATAAGGCACAAAAACCTCACTAGAGTGGAGAAAAGACTTCAGTGTAAAGTGTCACCAAACTGATGCAATGTCCCCTATGTCAGCATAACTGAATAAACAGATATATCACATACTGTGCGACCACACCATCATAAATCTAAACTCCACTCATATATAACGTACAGCAGTCTGTGCTATAAACGGGAGGCAGGGCAGTACCTCAGGTGGGAGGGGAGGCCAGCCCTGCAGGGACTGTCTCTTACATGTTTCTGTGCGGCACTGCGTACACCTTGTAGCGCTGTACAAATGATAAGTAGTAATATTAGCAGCAGCAGGATTGACTGACTGCAGCGAGACGCATGAAGAGAGCAATTCTAATTGCAATGATTGCCAGACTGCTATCAGTGATGAGGCCTGCAATGGTCTACCCATGGAAACGGTAGAGGCCAGCACTTTTTAACAGGTTTGGGCATGCTTGGGACAGATATGTAGGGCAGATATGGAGAAATAGGGAAAAACGTGAAGAGGGATCTAGAAAAACTTAAGGAATAGTCTAGAGTTTGGCAGCTAAGATTTAAGGATTAAAAGTACAGGGTAATGAATGCATTTAGGGGCATGTTTACTGAATTCACGTTTACCGCAGGTGACATGGTATTAGTACAAAGGCTTTTGCAAAGCACACCCACAGACATTACCAACCACGTGTCACTGCGCTGACTGGCATGTGGGCACACTTAATGTAACAGTCGCAGCTAGCATGTGGCCATACAGCAAGATCACTAGAGCAGCGGAGCTAAATGTCAGCATGGCACCCTTAGCGTGTGCTGAGTCCCACACTACCTGTTGCACACTTTAGTAAACACTCCCCTTAGAGCGCAAGAACCCAGGGGAGCAGTACAGTATAGGGGTGAACTTCTTATGTGCACAAAAGAAGAGCGCGATCTGAGATTAATCATATGTGATGATCTTAAGGTGGCTAAGCAGTTAGATAAAGCTTTGACCAAAGCCAGAAGGATTCTTGGGTGCACAGGAAGAGGAACGGCCAGCAGGGAAAATGAGGGGGTTGTGCCTCTTT
Source organism: Ichthyophis bannanicus (assembly GCA_033557465.1). Classification (NCBI taxonomy): domain Eukaryota; kingdom Metazoa; phylum Chordata; class Amphibia; order Gymnophiona; family Ichthyophiidae; genus Ichthyophis; species Ichthyophis bannanicus. Next base: position 42,949,187 of record CM066037.1, on the reverse strand, counting down.
ATATGTCTCCGGTGGGACTTCATTTGGAGTTCTCTGCAGTTCTAGAGACCACACCTACATAAAAATATTAACCAGATGGAGTCAGTCCATGGGTTGGTTACTGAAATGGTCATTCTTATCATAAAGTTTTGAGAACAGATTTAAAGATCTAAGGGCCCGATATTCAAAGCGATTAATGCGGTTAGCAGAGCTGCTATTCATGTTAATCAGAGTGAATGGGATATTTAGTGGCACTAACATGGTTACTGCCACTGCATATCCGTGGCTGCTGGCTCTACACACCCTGAGGCTAACCGCTTAGCTTCAGGGCGTGTTGAGAGTGTTCCGGGACAGATCGGAGGTGGAGCAACCGCAATATTGAGCCGCTGCCCGCTTAGCAATATGCTGCAAAAGCCAGGTAAAGGTAACCCTGACCTAACTTCCAGTGCATATTGCTAACTGGACAGCAGCTTAATATCACTGCTGCCCAGTCACCAATTGGCCTAAGTGGCTAACCCGGCTAGTCAATGCCAAGGCCAGATACAACCCCAGCATTGACTATCCTGGTATACTGTTCAGCACCAGCAACTAGCCGCGTTAGTAGTACTAGCCATCAGTGCTGAATATCGGGCCCTAAATCTTTTTACCCTGCAGAAAAGGTGGAATAGGGGAGATATAGAGATATTTAAATACTTACAAAGTATAAATGTACAGGAGGCAGGCCTCTAGCAATTGAAAGGAAACACTGGAGCGAGAGTCAAAGGATGAGTGTGAAAGACAATAGACTCTGGAATATTCTAAGGAAATACTTCTTTAAGGGAAGGCTAGTGGATGCACCTTCTAGTGGAGGTGGTAAAAACAAGGACCGTGTGTAATTCAGAAAATCCTGGGACCAGCACAGAAGATCTCCGAGGAAGGGGAAGAGATTGTAGAGATGTGCAATTGGTGTGCATAGGCTGTATGGTCCTTTTTTTTCTGCCATGTTCTGTTTTTTTTTTTTTAATTCTGTTTTCTATTATTGCAAATTTTGTTTTATAGTATTTGTTTTTATGCACAAAGTTATATTGTATCAGTTTTGTGAACTGCTTAGAGGGTTTTTTTATGTTTGGTGATACATTGTTATAGTAAATAAATAAATATGGTTCCATGAAGTTGCTGTTGGGTTGCATATTGGAAATTTTATATACTCATCTATCCAGAGGAATCTCAACTGAACAAATAAGATAGGTCAATTGGATTTTATCTGCCATCATTTACTATGTTAAATTGCAAACATCAAACATAATTAAAAACCTGTCGTTTCTTTCTCGGTAACATCAACAAAATTCATCCATTCTTTTCTGAACACACTGCCTAGATCTTATCCACTCTCTACTCACTTCCCATTCAGACTGCTGAAACCTGCTTCTCACTGGTATCCTGTTGAATCCTCTCTCTCTCCCCTTCAATTCATTCAAATTCAGCTCCACGGCTAATCTTCCTCCAGTGTCTCTATGCTCATGTAACCCCCTCTTCTCAGGTCACTTCACTGGCTTCATATCTGTTTCTGCATCCATTTCAAACTTTTCCTACTGACCTACAAGTGCTTTCACTCAACAGCGCCCCATTACTTCTTTTCTCTTATCCCTCCCTACATCCCTCCTTGGGAACTCCAATCATCAGGCAAATCCTGATCAGGGGCAGCTCTATAATGAACCGAAGTGAGGCGGCTGCCTCAGGCAGCAAAGTTTTGAGTGCGGCAAATATGCCCCCAAAACAGCCGCCTCACTTCGCCTTCAAAAGTTAAAAACAAACAACAAAAAAGTGCACAATTTGCTGCCGCTGCCAAGTCTGCTTCTTGGCAGCAGCAGACTCACCCTCTCCTTTCTATGGCAGCCGCGGCTCCTGCCTCTTAGAACCGTGGTTCTGCTAACGATTGTCAGTTTAAATAAAAAATTAAACCGGTGCGGAGCCTTCCCGCTGCCTCAGTGAAGGAACCCGTGTAACTAACTGTGTCCCGCCCCTAAACGAAGTTAAAGTAACTTCCTTTGGGTGCAGGATGCAGTTGCACGGGTTCTTTCACAAAGGCGCAAAGGCTCCGCACCGATTTGACTTATAGTGTCGTTTTTCTGGGTAGGCCCCTTATGTGAGTTTTAGAAGTTTATCCTGGTATGGTATGGTAGATTTTGTCTTGTAGATCTTCAGTGACTTTTGTAGGGTCTTATATTAGTTCCCAATATGTCTGTTACTGGAGAATGTTTGTTAGATGACCAGAAACAGATTTTTTAAAAATATATTGAGTTCTACAGTGAATGTCAAATTTCTGCTCAGCACCCATTGTTGAGGGAGAGGTTTCTGTGGATGTAGAAATATATTCAAAAAGAAAAAGTGAGAGCCATAACACAGTTTATAACAAAATAAAATGAGTTATAATTTTTTAATTTGGTACTATAAACTGTGCCATGGTTCTCACTTTTTCTTTGTTCCTTGGTGTGCGAGCATCTTGCATTTCTTCTTTTTTTTTTTTTTTGCAGAATATATATTTACATTAACACTATGCTGGTCCAGTGCACATTTTCAGGAGTTATGTTGGGATTGCCAAGCCCTTCTTGGTCACAATGTCTCTCATGTTTTTCAGAGGGTGAGAAGTACTGTGTTGGGGCGACAAGTTACTCCTGTTTTTGTGAATGTGGGAGGTGCTGCATGGGTGCTGTTCAGCCCCTCTTGTTTGGTATATTTAGTAACATGTTTCCTAAGCTCAGCGCCATACCGGGTCAGACCAATGTCCCTCAAACCCAGTATCCTGTTTCCAACAGTGGCCAATTCAGGTCATAAATACCTGACAAATTCCCAAAAAGGCACACAGATTTCGCAATGCTTATCCCAGGGCTGTAGTGGATTTCCCAGGTCCTCTTTAATAATAGTTTATGGACCTTTCCTCCAGGAACTTGTCCAAATCTTTTTTAAACCCAGCCACACTAACAGCTTGTGCTTCATCCTCTGGTAACTAATTCCAGAGTTTGATTACGCGGGGCCATAGGCTAACTGCAGGGAGGCAGTTACATCCCCCTGCAGTTACTGCATTTCAGAGTTGCAAAACAGCTGCAGGTGCAACTAAGACCACACACTGAGGTGGCATTAGTTGCACTCATGCTACTTGCGCTCAGCCATTATGTTAGTTTCTGCTGACATTGCAGACACCTGTGAGTGAGAGTTCTTCCTCTCGCCTCACTCTGCAGTAAAGAATAATTTTGGGAAATAAATCCTGTAAATCTGAAGAGTAATGGGTAAAAGCATTTTTTGACTACATATGTTTGTTTTTAGTTTGTATTGATATATTCCCTACTTCGTAAAGATCTGTCTCTGTTCTGCATGTGTGACTGAGGCTACATGTTCTCTTAGCATGGAGTTTCTATATAGGGATCTGTAGTAATCCGGCGTGTTCAGTTTTCTGAATAGGAATATGGATGTCCTAGGGCCCACTGCAATATTTGTGGTGCTGACCTTTCTGGGTACGCTCCATGTTGTGTGAGTTTTGGATGTTAGTGCTGTTATGGAATAGTAGATTTGTTCTATGGGTCCTGCATTCTTGGTTTTTGTTAAGGTCAACTCTAGGGTATTGGTTGGGGAGGGGGAGGAGGGTACTGGAATATGTATTGTGTTTGAGATTTGTGTTCTTTATGCTGCCAGACTGAAATTTAAAATATTTTGTCAGGTCAGATTTAAGGAAATTTCAAATTTTAAGGGAACGTCTCAGTTTATTTTTGATTAGTAGCCTGATAGCTTCACCGCTGCTGAGTTCCGGACTTTTCCAGTTCTAGCACAATCCAATCCAGCATTTGAATTCATGGCTGCCAGGATTAGTTTCTCATTTTATATCTTCCTTCCTCATCAATAATCTGGTCATAGCAAAATAAATCTGATGTGCAGATTGGTGATGGTCTGATGGGGGGCTGTGTAAATAGCTTTTCATGAATCAAATTTAATGTTTTATTATGTTTGTTTTATTGTAACATCTGTTTTACTAAATTGCATGTATATGTATGGAAACCACCTAGGATTTTAGATTGGTGGCATATACGCTTTTAAGTAAAGTAAATTTAAATTTATGCAAATGATGCTGCAATGAATCTCTGCACATGGCCCTGCATCATCCTCATGCCACCTCTGGGAGGAAGTAGACAATGGGGGTGGAGGAAAGCAGAAATCTCAGATTGGGACCAGCATGATCAAGAATAAAATGGTCAGACAACAAAGGTAGAAGAGAATTTTATTTCCAATTTAATGAACAGTTTTGGTGCTGTCTTTATATTTTATAAATTACAGGGAAATGCATCTCTTTCTGCATTGTATGCAGAATCTGACTTTTTGGGGTTGCAGTTGAATTTTTATCTACATATGTTTATAATTAGGTTATGGTCAATTATTCTGTACTTTGGTGAGAGTCTGTGTTCTGCGTTTGTGGCCAAGGCCAGGTGTTCTGTTAACATGGAGCTTGTATGTAGGGATCTGTATTGTATTAATCTGAATTGTTTCAGCTTTTCAAGTAGGTGTTTGGATGTTCCAGGGCCCGCTGCAGTATTTATAGTTATGCTTTTATTTTGGGTAGGCTCCTTATGTGAGTTTTGGAAGTTGAGCTGGTATGGTATGGTAGGTTTGCTCTACAGATCCTCAGTGACCTTGTTGTAGGGTTTTGTATTAGTTCACAATATGCCTGGTACTGGAGAATGTTTTTTCGTTGTTAGTGAGATGATTGGAATCAGATTTCTTTTAAAGATATTGAGTTCTGTGGGTGAATGTCCTAGTTCTGCTCTGCTCTGTTGAAGGAGGGGGTTCTGTGAATGCAAAATATATATTCAAAAAGAAAAAGCAAGAACCATAACGCAGTTTAACAACAAAATAAACATGAGTTATAATTTGTTATAAACAGTGCTGTGGTTCTCACTCTTTCTTTAAGTTCCTTCGTGTGTAAGCATCTTTCATTTCCTCCACATTATCTAATTGGCTTTTTGGTTTAGTTCAATTCCTGACTGGAGTCTTGAGAAAGCCTCCCCCCACCTGCTCTGGGGGGGGGGGCGCCACCTCATCCCTCGCCTCAGGCAGCAGATTGCCTTGAGCTGCCCCTGATCCTGATTATCCATGCCCTTCTCTTTCACTGCCAACTCCAGACTTCGCTTGTTCTACCCTGCAGCACCATATACCTGGAACAGATTACCTGAGTAGGTACATCAAGCTCCATCTCTGGTTATATTCAAATACATTTCATTGTATATGCAAACCTCAAGCAACTGGTACAGCAAACTGCAAAATCAATATAAAAAAACAGTGCATAAAAAAAACGCAACCACAGAGGCACGAAAAAAATGATTTATTGACTTTTGCTCCAGGAACTTGGCCAAAGCTTTTTCAAACCCAGCTGCACTAGCAGCTTTTACTACATCCTCTGGTAACAAATTCCAGAGTTTGATTATGTGTTGAGTGGAAAAAAATTCTCCTATTAGTCTTAAATGGGTTGTAGCTTCATTGCATTGTACTACTACTGATCTATAGCATTACAAAGTGTACGCAGCACTGTACAGACACATTTAAGAGATGGTCCATGCTCATCGGAGCTTACAGTCTAGTCAAGACAGACAGCACAACAGCTGAGGACAAGGATACATCTAGGGGAATGGTAAGGAAACACATAGGTGACTAGGCAGATCAGGATCCAAAAGCGGCCTCGAAGAGGTGAGTTTTTTCAGCCTGGATTTGAAAAGGGCCAGAGATGAAGCCTGCCATACAGACTCAGATAGTTTTGTTCAGGCATAAGAAGCAGCAAGGTGAAAGGATCGAAGTCTGGAGTTGACAGTAAACGAGAAGGGCTTGGACAGAAAGGATCTGCCAAAAGAGCAGAGTTCCCGAAGAGGAGTGTAGGGAGAGAAGAGAGGAAAAGTAATGAGGAGCAGCAGAATGAGTGCACTCATGTCTTCATACTTTGTGAAGGAGTAAACAACTGATTCACGTTGACTCATTCTACTCTGTCATTATACCTCTATCATATCTCCCCTAGTTGTCTTTTTCCTAAGTTGAAGAGTCCTAACCTTTTAAGCCTTTCCTCATAGGAGCATCCTTCCATTATCATTTTGGTGGTGGTTCTTTGTACCTTTTTTTAATTCCACTATATCCTTTTTAAGATATGGAGGCCAGAATTACACACAATATTCAAGGTGTGGTCGCACTATGGAGTGAAACAGAGTTGTTATAACATCTTTTGATTTATTCTCCATTCCATTCTTTATGATTCCTAACATTCTATTTGCTTTCTTGGCCACCGCTACAAACTGGGCAGAGGGTTTCAATGTATTACTCATGATATGCCCAGATCCTTTTCGTGAGTGGCGACTCCTAGAGGTTAATTTTATAAATTCCCACGCAGTTAATGTGCACTGCCACGTGCATATTTTGGGTCTATTTTATAAAGTGAAGTATATGTGTACTTTAAGATGTATCTTTACACCACTGTTTAATAAAATAATCTAGTCACAGCAGTTATATAATATTTTATAACTTACACGTGTAAATTTAGGCTCTGCCCATGGTTTATTTGAACTGCAACCCTCTTCACACCCAAAATGAAAGTATGCCTGATTGGGCTTACACACACACTTAGAGAATAGTGACAGTCCAAATTACACGCGTAATTCCTTTAAAATGGGGATTTATATGCATAAGTAGCCTGTAACTTTCCACGTGTTCCTTATAAAATCAGACCCCCAATATTTATTTATTTATTTATTTAACTATTTCTTTTATACCGCCCCTTCCAGAGATCAAGGGCGGTTTACATATAACAAGTTAACAGTCATGTACACAGTTTGTATACAGTTTACATAGAACATAGAACAATAGAAATCAACTTTGCATTTTAAAGCTAAGTTTGGGTTGTTCTTCCATGGAAAAATCCCGACTAAACTGTCTCATTAAAGGATAGTGCAGCTTATTTCATCAGGCCCTGAGTGCTTGAGCAGATAATAGTCCCAGACTTTCTCAGTTTAATATGTTGATTAGTAGTATTTATCAATCATTTTTGTTTTAATGCAAACAATTTTTCCAGTGAGAGATCATGCTGCAAATTGTTAGATAAGATTCTTGTAGACACAGAGGCTCTAGTGCAGGGGTGGGCAATGCCAGCCCTCGTGCACCACAAACCAGCCTGGATTTCATGATGTCCCTAATGAATATTCATGGACATATTTCCATATAATGGAAGGCAGTGGATGCAAATAGATCTCATGAATATTCATTAGGGACATCATGAAAACCAGGCTGGATTGTGGTGCACGAGGGCTGGCATTGCCCACCCCTGCTCTAGTGGTTAATGGTCAGCTAGTTCTCCTTGTAGATTTCCTCTACAAATTTCCAGTCACTGCTGCAATCTTTTGCAACATAAATAAAGAACTAGAATCCCTTTTCTCAGCTATACCAGCTTGAGAGGTTCACTGCAGCACCTCAAGTCTCTAAACTTCAAAGGACTAAACATTAATGGCCAAGTATTCAAAAGGGTTTATTCGTTTAGCAGCAGTCATGAATTTTATAAACCCCTTATCTGTGAATTTTCAGTGGTACTATATGGGTGCTGTCGCTGAAAGTTCTTACCTGTCTCAGCACTATCTGGACACTGTGGGGGTGGAGTGTGGGCATTCTACCTAATTCTATGCATAGTCAGCAATATTCAGCTGCTCTGTATACAGCTATGCAGTTTCATTTAGGACAGCAAAAAGGTTCTGTTAAATTGAACTACTTAGCAACGGGGGTCATTTTGGTAGCTCTGTTCGTGCTTTGCACATCTGAAAATGCCCATTCAGGCATGCCAATCACAGCCATGCCCCAAGAGCCAATTTAGAAAGCCCTGAATTTCCATGTGTCTGGTGCAATCGCATCTTATATTGCATGAGGATGTGACGGGGCGTGTCTTGGGTGTTCCAAAAAAGATTCATGTATGCCCGAATCTAGAACGGCGCTACACATCTAAATCCACCAGCGGACACATCCATGTCTATACCTGCTGTTAGAAATGAATGAAAAAAAAGAAGAAATCACCAGAATGACAAAAACAAGGCTCTCAAAATTAAATATTTTTGTCGGACAAGCCAGTGAGAAGAGTAAGAAAACGTCTCTCTCACAACCCGGCCATGTCCATTTTAATTGATAAGTGCTTTTCAAGTGTTTTTAGAACCTTATCTGTATGCTCAGGTGTGGCAGCGGAAACCGCTTGTCGGCGAACAAGTCTGGAACAGAAAGCTGCACGACATGCATGTTTCGAGTCGACCAATGACCCTGTTTCAAGTGCCACTTGAAACTCTGCTCTACCTTTCATTGAAGCCAAACTACCAATAACCACGCCTTTTTTTTAAAATTTAATTTTGTCACCATTGGGGGTTTATTTCCTGATTGTATTTTTTCCCTCGGCATGAATAGCCATCTGAAAAGTGCTCATTTCAGCAACCTAACAGCTGTACAGCGAAGAGAAGAATGCTCTCTCACTCCCCCAATAATTTTTGCTCCTTCTGTTGGAAGCATTTATCTTTGAGGATGGAGATGGGCCGATTTTGGAAAACACTCATGCTTACCTTCACTGCTGACGCTCCTATGGCGTTTTGGGCATTTTGACTTGAATGTCCCAGATTGCACCTATACAACCTTTGTAAAATGCGCCTTTAACCCTTTCAAGGCCTACTTTAAATTTTTAATTCACATTCTGCAGCCGGGTTAATTTTTGCATATTTCAGGAAAATTGTACTCGTCTTATTCAATATGTTCTAATAGTGATTTTCCTTCTGCTATGGTCATGTATTATATACCATTTGATGGGAATATTTAGTCAGAATTTTGGATCCCAAGGGTTTTGGGCTCGGCCTGGAAAGGGTTAATATGAATAGCAACTGCATATTGCTTAACTATTTGTACGGCAGCAGCTATATATGTATGGATAGCGGCACTAAATATATGTAAAATATTTAAACTTCAGGCTGGCATTTAAAAATGTTGACAACAGGATTTAAATATTGACTGTAATATATTTACCAAACACCATTAAGGTTTTGCAATAATCTGAACTGAAACCTAAGTTAGCTTGTATGCTAATCATACCACTTTTTGTTTATACAGCAATTAATATGATAATTGATCTTACAAAAATACCATGTACTTGACAAACTTTGTTTAGCACAAGTGCAGTTAATTCACACAGCAAGAAATTCCTGGCTTCATTCACAGAATTCTTTACCTGGTAAAACTAACTATATTATTAAATTACAACTTCCTGTTAATCCAAAAGCATATACAGCTTACAAACTGTATTGCTTGCCTTTTTTCAACAAAAATAAAGCATTAGAACAAGCCTTGACAAATTTTCATTGGATCTAGAAGCCAGCTGAAAAACTAGCTGAGAGCTCATATCTGACCTTCCAATACTAATGAGGTTGAAGAATGAGTTGAGTGGGATGGGGTCCTCCACTGAGGACTGCTGTACCTGAGGTGACTAGTTTCTTACTTCACCTGTCAACATAGCCCTGATCCCCACCTGTCTTCCTTTCTCTCAGTCTGGCCACCCTATCTCAAAATGCTCTCACCACCATTCCTATTAGTCTCTCCACACCAAATCTCCCTCAAGACCTCCACCCCATCCCCACAATCTCCCTCTCTCTCTCATTCACCTACCCTGTCTTCATCAATTTTCCTCATACCCTCCAACGGTCTCTATCTCACTCAACACCCTCCCCTACTGAGCAAGTTCACAGGCTATCAACAAACCCTCTCTATGGAGTGAGCTCCCCCCATCTCTTTTTCTCATTTTCTCTCTCTCTCTTTTTCAAAACCCCTGCCTTCCATGGAGCAAGCTTTCTCTCTGTGTCTGGATCATTTTGGAAAAAGGAGATGGTGCTTCTATCCACAATGATGTAATCTGCAGACCTCCAACTCAAATAGAAGGGGGCAGAGACAATCAATGATATTGCAAAGGTGATAATGAAGGGAAAAGTGATGATACTGGGTGATTTTAATCTACCGGATTTGGATTGGAGTATTTGGGAAGAAGTAGAATTGTGGGTGCCTTAAAAAGACTTTGCTTAGACAATTTATGATGTAGCCCATGAGGGAAGGGTTGACACAGGGTTTAGTACTCGCCAATGGGGATAGTGTGTCTAATGTCAGTGTAGGTGCCCATTTGAGCAGCAATGATCACCATATTGTGTGGTTTCAGGTAAAAGCCAAGATAGAGTCCAATCACAATGAACTCATAGATTTTAAAAATGCTGACTTCAATAAAATGGGAAAATACCTGAAGGAGGAGGTACCAGGATGGGAGAAGATAAAGGGAGTGGAAAGGCAGTGGGTAAACTGAAAGAGGCTATAAAAAGGGCAAGCGATCTATTTGTAAGGAAAGTAAATAAAAACAAGAAGAAAAGGAAACTGATACGGTTCTTCAAAAAAAGTGGCTACAAAAATAAAGGCAAAAAAAAACAGCGTTCAGAAAATTCAAAAGATCACACAAAGAGGAACAAAGAAAAGAATACCAGATAAAGCCGAAAGAAGCAAAGAGAAAAATCAGGATAGCAAAAGCACATGCAGAAGACAAAATGACTAAAGATGTGAAGCAAGGTGACAAGACTTCTTTTACCTAGGTATATTGGGGAGAGGAGAAAAGACAAATATGGAATTGCAAAACTTAAAAGGACCGATTTGTGAAAAGTGACAAGGAAAAAGAGGAAGTGCTAAACAAATAATTTTCTATGTTCACAAAAGAAAATACTGGAGAAGGAATACACATGATTGACAAAGCTACTGTTTCTTATGAACAACCTGAGTACCCTGGGTATAGGTTCAAAGTTAGTGAAATGGATCAGAAATTGGTTGACTGATAGATGACAGAGGGTGGTGGTAAATGGAATGCACGCAGAAGAAAGTAAAGGGAGTAGTGGAGTGCTTCAGGGATCGGTCCTGGGACTGGTACTGTTCAGTGTCTTCATGAGTTTTATTGCCGAAGGGTTAAAAGGAAATGTTTGCCTTTTTGTGAATGGCATGAAGATTTGCAGCAGAGAGAATATCTTGGATGGAATAGACAACATGAAAAAATATTTATAAAAATTATAAGAATAATCATATACTTAGCAGAAGAAGTGCAGAGGGATGCACTGGGATGCAGAAATCCAAAGGGGCAGTATGAGATTGGGGACGAGAAGCTAGTGGACCAGGAGAGGGGCCTTGGGGTAATAGTATCTGAGGATCCAAAAATAGCGAAGCAATATGACAATGCAGTGTCCAAAGCCATAAGGATGCCAGGCTACATACAGAGAGGCATAGCCAGCAGAAGGAAGGAGCTATTAGTGCCCTGTACAGGTCATTGGTGAGGCCTCACTTGGAGTATTGTGTTCAGTTTTGGAGGTTATACTTCGCAAAGGATATAAAAAGACTTGAAACGGTTCAGAGGAAGGTGACCAAAATGATATGGGGCTTGTACCAAAAGATAAATGAGGAAAGACTTGAAGACCTAAATATGTATACCCTAGAGGAGAGGAGGGATAGGGGACATATGATACAGACATTTTAAATACTTAAGAGTATTAATGAACAAACAAATCTTTTTCAAAGACAGTTAAGCTGTAGAACTAGAGGGCATAAAATGAAACCGTAAGGAGATAAACTCAAAAGCAACGTCAGGAAATACTTTTTCACGGAACGCGTGGTGGATGCCTCAAATGCATTCCCAGTGGAGGTCGCGGGGCAACAACAGTGACAGAATTCAAAAAGGCATGGGACAGATACAGAGGATCTCTTTATAGTAAGAGGATGGAATCAAAGCAAACTTAAATTACTTTTCCATATCGTCCTGCTAGACCAGTCCAGACAAGTGGTTGTGTTCCCCTACCAGCAGATTGGTGGAAACAAAGAACCAATGAAAAGCTCAGGTTTCAATGACATCACTCCCATGTCTCAATCCGCCTCAGCCATCAGAGGTCTCTTCAGTATTTCTTTGTCTCCAGCAAATGGTGGATGGATTTTCTTCACTCTGAAGAAATATGAATAATTGAGAGGAAAAGATTGATTTAAATGCTTGTGAACCACCACCTTGAGCACAACACGAGAGGCTCCACTAGACTGCATTTTTTTTTGGTAGCCATAGGAGGAGGGAAAATTGGTTCAGCTCTGCAATTTTATCATAAAAAGACCCTGTTCAGCAGCCAGAAAATTGAAAGGATCTGTAAGGTTTGGAAAAGTTCAGCAGCCTCACACAACCTCAATGCCCCCTCTCTCCTCTTTGTTCTCCCTGCTCTCTCCCGAAGATTGCAGAAGGCTGTCAGAGGAATCTCCCTGCCGGACACCTTAAACACAATACATGCAAAGCCAAACATTTTCAGAGGAGTAAAGCTGAGTGCGGCACAGATTCTCTGTCTGGGGCTCTCAGTCGTTGTTGTTGGGGGCTCCCAATTCCATCTGTCTGGAATGCAATTCGAGGTGGACCACTGGCAACCATTGGCATGTGGGGGGTTCCCACTGTTTCTGCACATATTAGTAGTGCTTTTACTATTGTGTGCCTGTCGGTCTCGCGGTCCATGCATGCATTCCGCTCGAGTGGCTCCAATGCGTGTTCGTACCCTAGCACCCGTAACACGTGAAGCAGTAATAGTGCTGTTAACACGCTCCTTCTGGGCAAATGCAGCCTTAGCGCGTGCTGTTGTGATACATGCCTTAACTCTCTATGTCTTCTTCCAGGAAACATTGCTTGGCCTGTGGCAAGTGAGATGCTTCATCTCAAGCTTCTGGACTCTGCTCTGCTTGCATGGCAACTTCTGAGCCATCCCTGTAGGGTTTGCTCCCCCTCTCTCATCCAGGGGATGCAGTTACTCCGGCCTTGCCTGCCTTAGGGCAGGGGGTGGCAGATGACACTGTGGGTAAGGATAACCATCCATGACCGTGCTGTGGGCCACTACATGTCCTCTAGGGGATCAGTGGTGGCTGTGTTCCCTGGGGTTAAGAGGTAATTTCCAAGAGGAGAGCCTCTGGATTCCAGATTGTCCTCCCTGGAATTCTCTTCATTTTACAACAAGCCTGATCATTCCGGTGTGGAAATTCTGATCCTGAGGCCTCTGGGTTCCCCTGAGCACAGTTTTGTGAGGGGCAGGCTGAGAGTGGAAGCTCTGTGCGGTTACCTATGGCTAAGCATCCCCGGCAAAGGGCGCCCCTTGGAGATGGAGATCAGCTGGGATCTGTCTGAGATTTGGACTGTGACTTGGATTCAGATGCCTCAGTTCTGGGCTCTGATGTGGACAAAGAAATTCACCTTCGGAGGATTCTGAAGAGGCCAGTGTTATCAACCTGTTCTGGAAGGAGGAACCAGCAGCATTGATTGTCAGGGTCTCATCTACTTTGAACTTGGTGAATGCTTCTGGCATGGAGCAGGAGCCAAAGGTGCATCCTCTCCTACAAGGAGTGCAGAAATCCACTACTGTCTTCCTGTTCATGGAGGTGATCAAAGACATGATCCGGTCAGAGTGGGATTCCCACTAAGGGTTTAAGGATGTAAAAGAAGATGTGCACTGTTCCATAGAAGGAGTGTGTTGTGTGGTTTGATATTCCCAAGGTAGGTGAGCAGGTCACGGCGGCTATCAGTCGGAGCACTGCCCCATGGATTTCTCCAAGGTCATGGTGGTGGTAGCTGTGGCGCTATGGCCCCAAGGGATTTGTGTGCACCCATATCTGGATGACTGACTTATTGAAGCTCGTTCTCTTTCAGGGGCATCTTGGGTATGACCTGAGTGGTGTCCTTTTTGGAAATCCTCGATTGGATGATCAATCAGGGAAAGAGCCAGTTGATGCCTTTCCAGTCCCTGCAGTTCCTTGGAGCATGTTTTGATACTCAAGTGGGTAGAGTCTTCCTGCTGGAAGAGAAAGTCAAAAGACTGTTGGATTGCCTGACACTGTTCTGTTCGAAGCAGGCTCCCAGAGTATGGGATTATCTTCAGCTTCTCGGATTAATGGTGGCAATAATCGAGATAGTGCCGTGGGCGCGTGCTCACATGCGGCTGCTCCAGTGGCCCTTGCTGACTCTGTGGTCGTTGAGCTGAGGCTCCCACTCCCTATTATGATAATGGCAAGCCTGTGGTAATGGTAGCAGCCCTGTCATCTGAGGAAGGGCATGCAGCTGGATGATTTCTCATGGATCCTTCTGACGACGAGTCCAGTATTTTGGGCTGGGGAGCCCATTGCCAAGACTTTATGACCCAGGGCAATTGGAACTGCAGGGAAGCAGTATGGTCCATCAACTGCCTTGAAGTGAGGGCCATCAGGTTGACTCTTCTGTGTTTCTGGCCCTTGATGGAGGGCCGGGTGGTTCGAGTGTTTTCGGACAACACCACGGCAATGGCTTGTCAGTCGGCAAGGTGGCATGAGGAGTGCCGGGGTAGTCCTGGAGTGACTCTCCTGTTTGCCTGGGCAGAGAAGAACCTCCTAGCTTTGTTGGCTCAGCCCATTGCCAGGGTGGACAAGGTACTATATTAATATCTAAACCCTTCACTCTAATCTGTATCAACACCCTATTCCTTGAGTTAATTCCTAGTGACTGATATATTAATATACATAACACACCACTATTTTTTGTCGGAAGTTATTGCCTTGAGAGATTGCTCCCTCTTGAAGCGTGACTTCCCTTTTAATCAATTTTGTAGTAACCTAACCACTGCATAAAATATTGTGAGATAATTGCATTCAAATTTAATGCTATATCACAATAACATCTTCATTAATCAATTCTGCAGATCACAACGAACACAGCACTGCGTTTAGAGCCATGCTCTAATTTCTGGCCCTGTTTCAACGCTTAAGATTCTGCAATTAGCATGTACTCATCTTTATAAACGTCCAGTCACGGTAACTTCAGCGTCCAGCCATGCTAGCTCGTTCTTCTCAACACTTGATCCAAAGAAGTAGTTAAATTCGCACTCCTCTTTTGACGGACACTTCCGTTAATGCAGTCTCACTTACTGATCGAGAACTTAGGTAACACCGAGAGATTTTAAACCGTCCTCCAATATGAGACCAAGACGTCATAACAAGCTCATCCAATCCAGTTCCAGGTTTAATCCCTTGGGTTCCAGAGAGCCAATTCGAAAAATCCAGCTTTGTTCTAACCATTGGAGACGTTACCTGTCTCCTCCTCTAGGACTCTCTGGAACATGATCAATGATTCGCCATTTAAATTCTTCAAAAAATCTCTCGTTGTTACCTAAGTTCTCGATCAGTAAGTGAGACTGCATTAACAGAAGTGTCCGTCACAAGAGGAGTGCGAATTTAACTACTTCTTTGGATCAAGCGTTGAGAAGAACGAGCTAGCATGGCTGGACGCTGAATTTACCGTCACTGGACGCTTTATAAAGATGAGTACATGCTAATTGCAGAATCTTAAGCGTTGAAACAGGGCCAGAAATTAGAGCGTGGCTCTAAACGCAGTGCTGTGTTCGTTGTGATCTGCAGAATTGATTAATGAAGATGTTATTGTGATATAGCATTAAATTTGAATGCAATTATCTCACAATATATTTTATGCAGTGGTTAGGTTACCACAAAATTGATTAAAAGGGAAGTCACGCTTCAAGAGGGAGCAATCTCTCAAGGCAATAACTTCCGACAAAAAATAGTGGTGTGTTATGTATATTAATATATCAGTCACTAGGGATTCACTCAAGGAATAGGGTGTTGATATAGGGTGGACAAGGTGGCAGTGGACTTTCTCAGCCGACACTCTGGATCCAGGAGAGTGGGAGTTAAGGCAGGAGGCATTTCAGTTGATTCTGCACCGCTGGGGTCACCCTGAGATGGATCTAATGGTGGCCCGCTGCTTCTTCAGTTGCTGCATGGAGAGGGGGTCTGAGGGTGTCAATGCCAGGGCTCAGCTTTGGCCAAGTTGAGGTCTGCTGTAATATTCCCTCTGTGGCTCCTGATGGGATGTGTGATTCAGCGTATAGAGCGCCACTCAAGAAGGCTTATTCTGGGGGCACTGGATTGACCAAGGAGAGCATGATTCTGGAGATCTGATGTGGTTCTTGCAAGTGCCACCTCTTCATTTGCCTCCGTCTTGGGGCCTGTTGTGTCAGGGACCAATCGTCTTGGAAAACCTGATTCCCTTCTTGCTTATGGCTTGGCTCTTGAAAGGAGACAGCTAGCATGTAAGGGCTACTCTCTGGCAGTGGTTTCCACTCAGCTTGGAGCCCAGAGGAGGTCTATCCACCTGACGTAGGTGCAGATATGGTTCCTCTTTGAGTGATGGCATGGCACATGGCAACTGGATCCTGAAGTGGTCAAGGTGCCATCTCTGTTGGCCTTTATGCAGGATGGTCTGGAGAAGGGCCTTTCTCTTAGCTCCCTGAAGGTTGTCAGATGGCTGCCTGGGTGAGAATCTTCACAGTCTTGTCAAGTGCATATGTCTATATGATTTGCAAGGTATTGTGGGCAATGTAGTTCATTCACACCAGACACAGCTGCTGACAATAATTTAGTTGTGCTCTTGGGTAAAGCCAATAAGATATTTATTTATGGGGTTATTTCTCCCAACACAGATATGCTTGGTAGCACATAAATTAGGTTACTTGCTTTCAGTGTTAACTTGGAAAAACAAAGTTAAAATCAGGAAAACAACAAATGAAAAGCCACAAAGCAAGAAACAAACTGTTCTTTTCAGGTTAACTTCTGATTACTTCCCACATAGATACAGAAGTGATTCTCTCCTAGCTCACAAGCAATTAGGTAAGGCTTAATTGCTAGCAGTTACCAGCTGAAACCCCTTAGCTGGCTTGCCTTCCACTGTGTGGGTCAAATCCTGCTTCAGGAGCTTTTCTGAGTAGATTAAAGAACAAATTTGTATTTCTTTGTGATGGTTGCTGTACTTTATAACAGAAAGTTACCAACGGAGTTTAGATAGAGAGCAGTCCATATAAATAGGATCCTCATCTGCTATTATTCCCCCTTGTTCAACAAGCATGGGTTCAATATCATGGATTGGCACAGATGAATCTCTCAATGGAGCATTTTCAGGAGAATACTTGTTTCCCTGCTGTCTTTCAAGGTTATAGCTAGGGCATAGATCAGTGTTCATACCTGAGCTTCCATTGCTGCTAGAGTTCCTCTCTATATAGCCTGGCCAGTATGTAGTCCAGTTCTTATGTCCAGCCTTCCAATCCAGATCCCTGGACCACTGGATCTCTCTTCACATACCTTCTGGCACGGGTCTTAGGGTCCCTTCCACGTGCAGCCGTCTCCCTCACAGGTAGCGTCTGGAGATTCCTAGCTCTGCAGCACCATTCCTCTGGCTTTCCCCAGTCCAATGGTGTATGCTGGCCCCTGGGATACCTCCCAGTATACGTACTGCTTTGGACTCTTCTAGACCTCTCAAAGGCTTTTCTCCTCTTTCTTCCAGAGGGTTTCTTTCCCTCTCTGTCCGTCCGGTTTGGCTTCTGCTTCTGAGGATCCTTCAGATGAAACTGATGATCCTTCTCTGAATATCCAAGGTGATCATGAAGATGGTCAACTGTAGAATAAACTCTACTCTTATTCTGCTTAGATGAGTGCTCCTCCCTAACACAGCGCAGCTGTGCTGAATCAGGCCCTGCCCTTTGAGATGAGTGCTTAGGGATTATCTCATAGCCCTCCTGATTGAACACACGTTTCCCCACTTCAGCTCCTCTAATGGCTGTTGGAAACCTGGTGCATTCTGGGACTGGTAGTCTTTTATGGGAAAATTCTGTTTTCTTATTTCTACCAGAACTGACAGGTTGCTTGTTCAGAGTCACTTCACCTTTTCTATAGCTCCTTCCTGAGCTATGATAAGCTTCCTTATCACAAGGTTCAGATGGCAGCTTTGGCCTGTTTCAGCCTAACACCCGGATGTTTCGCGTTTTCTTCAGGAGGTTCGGTGTCTGCATCCTCCCCTCTGGTCTGTGGTCCCTTTCTGGGATCTGTGTCTGGTGAACAGTGCCCTGATGTCAGAGGCCTTTGAGCTGTTAAAGCGCACTACAATGAAGGATTTGATGTTCAGGATGGTCTTCTTGGTCATAATTATTCTGCAAGGCAGATTTCCGAGCTGCAGGCTCTGTCTTGATGATATCCTTGGACATCTTTTTCTGAGGAGGCCATTTCTATATGGCCTGTGCCTTCCTTCTTACCTAAGGTGATTTCTCCCTTTCATGTGAACCAGGTAGTTCGCCTGCCCTGCTTCCCTAAGGAGAAGTGTCGGGGGAAGGATAAGGATCTTTGTAGTGGATTTCCAGAGGGTGCTTCTCCGGTACTTGGAGTTTACGAATTCTTTTCGTAAGTCAGACCATGTTTTTGTGCTGTTTGCTGGCCCATGTAAAAGTGACGTGGTAGCTAAATCTACCTCGGGTCATTGGATTAAGGAGGTCATTGCGTCAGCGTATCTGTTGTGGAACCAGCTGATTTCAGAGTGTTTGCACGCCCATCGTACCTGAGCGCAAGTGTCATCATGGGCAAAGTGAAGCTTGATAGCCCCTGCAGACATTTCTTGGGCGTCTATGTGGGCATCATTTTCCACTTTTATCAAACCTTGAACATCCACGCTCGGGCAGACATGGCCTTTGGCTCGAGGATTTTGCAAACAGCTGTGTCTTTTTTTTCCTGCCCAGTGGAGGCATAGCTTTGGTTTGTCCCAGTTGTCTGGACTGGTCTAGCAGGACGATATGGAAGGTGACATTTTACTTTACAGTTAATATTCTTTCCTTTTGTTCTTCTGTGGCAGTACTCGGGTCCGCTATGATTTTTATATTTAGCTCTGCAGGTCCATCTTCTATTGACAACCTTCTGTTTATGCTTCCTGTACATAGTTCTCTACTGTTTGATTACTCATTGTTGCTCACATGAGGTTGTGTGAGGCTTGCAATATTCTCCCATATTCTTTGGGATGGATACTGAAGAGACCTCTTGGCTTGTTGGTAGGAGAATACAACCCACTTGTCTGGACTGATCTATGAGGACAAGGAAAGGACATTATCTGGTAAGTAAAACGTAACCTTACAGCTCAAAACATGAAGGGGAGTAACATGCACGGAGCAGTAGGTACAACTATAAGCAAAGGCACAGAGAGGGGTAACTGTCACAGAGTGGAGAATATAACCCTAAACAGAGGCATAAGGGGTGGGCAGTAACCTGTATGGAGTAGTGGGGACAACCCTAAACAAGGCATAAAAGGTGGTAACCTACACAGCACCGCAGCTACAACCCTAAACAAAGACACGATGAGGTAACCTGCACAGAGCAGTGGGTACAGCTATCACCACCTCACTGGACAGACTAGATGGACCATGCTGGTTTTTATCTGTTATCTTTTACTATGTTACTATGAGAGATTTTGTCAGTCCCAAATGTACAGAATAGTCACCTTTACTGGTATCTGTTAATGAAATTTTTATATCTACTAATGCATGTAAAGTTTGGAATAAAACATGTTTAAAAATGTTGCACCCCTTGCCACACTAGTAGTCATTCTACTCTGAGATAACCCCTGTTGTAAAATAAAATGTAAAATTGTAATACAGGGTTCACTCAGTACGGTGACCTAGTAGCTGGAACATCTGTTTCTTTAGAATACATTCTTAATAGAGCATGCCTCATGCAAGCACTAACACAGGCTGCATGATCATTTTAGTCCTTGGACCCTATATGACAACTTTAGGGGGAAGAGAGGAAAAGAACACTGAGGCTTCTGTGTACTAAAGCGCAGCAAGATTTTCCAGTTATCGTGGATTAATAGCCAAAATTAACTTTGAAACCTCTACATTAAGAGTTGGGGATATTCCCAACATTCTGCCATGCAGTTGGTCAAGAGTTCTTTACCTTGCCTAAACTGAATGGCAGATAATGCAGTGCAGTTAGTGATATCTGCAGAGGTGATTTTACCTGCCATACTAAGAGAGAATGCATTTTTCTCCAGGACCAAGCAGGAAGTCAGTCCTCACATATGGGTGTCATCGGCGCCGATGAAGCCCCAGCGGAGCATTTCCCCAGCTTTCCATGAAAGCCTTTGGGAATGCTGGCACGCATGCGCGGTTCCCTTCCCACCTAAAGGTGCCATCTTACCTCAGTCTCTTTTTTTTCCGAGAAGCCCACCGGACGTGTGTCCTGTTCTCCCGGATAAAAGTGATTTTTTCTTTGGCGATTTTTCGCTATTTTTCTCCGGTTCGACGCCGGTTCCCCTCCCGCCGGGTATGGTACACCGGTATCGAGCCCGTTTATTTCTTTTTCGGTTTTTGCCCTTCGTGGCTGGCGTTCGCGCCCTTTTTTCATTTTTTCCCTGGAAGGCCGGTCTTTTGACCTCGCAGGGGCTCTTTTTTCCCCGATGGCTTCCAGTGGTTTCAAAAAGTGTGATCGGTGTAAAACTTATGTCTCTCACCGACACACACGACTGCTGCCTTCGGTGCCTCGGCCCTGACCACGACCCCAAGTCGTGTGGGCCATGTGGGAAGATGTCTTCCAAGGCACTCAAAAGTCGACAGCATCAGAAGGAAAGGTTTTTCTCGGACTCTGCCTCGTCTGAGGCCTCGACATCTCGGGATTCCGATCCCGAGCACCGTCGAAGCTCCTCGGACAGGGGGTCCCCCGACTGGGAACGCAAGAGGAAGAAGCGGCTCGTGAGGGTGGCGTCGGAGGAGGTCCCTGGTCCCTCGAGGGCCAGGTCTAAGACCCCCGACCGCCGTCCTGGGCCCGTGGACCAAGAGAAGCCTGCCAAAGTTCCTCGCGTGGAGCCGGAGTCTGCTGGACACGTAAGCCCCGCTGTCCTCATGGACTCTCCTCCCAGAGAGCCGACGTCAGGCCCGGCGCCGCTGGGGCCCGAGTCGGTGGCTGTTGCGTCTCCCGAGCTGAGTCTCAGGATGACAGCCTTGGAGTGCAGATTGCCTTCATGGAGCAGCAGCGGGCACTGATGACCAGCCTGTCTGGTGCATCTGCCCCGACCACCGGGACGTCGACTTCGAAGTTAACCCCGGAGACTGAGCCGATACTCGAGACCCTCGTGGCTCGAAGTCGTCCTCGGTCGAGGTCTCCCTCGACCTCCCGTTTGGGACCGAGGGTGTCGACACCGGTGCCCCCGGCGTCGGGCGGGTGCCTCTGGGCCCCGCAGGGTCGGACCCTGACTCTTCCTCAGATGAGTCCACCTGGGAGACGGAGGATGAGGAGTCTCCCGATACTTTTAAGACTCGGTATGTCCCGTCGGACTCACCGCAGTCTGAGCCCCGGAGTAGATCCCCTCCAGAGGACACTAGGTTCTCGGAGTTCGTTCGGGATATGGCCGCTGCCTTGGCTATCCCTGCCGATCCCGAGGAAGAGCCTCGAGCCGAGGAGCTCGATGCTCTACAGTACGACTCTCCTCCGAAGGAGGCCTTTACTGTCCCGGTTCCTCCGATGCTGGAACGGCTCCTCTTCCGGATGTGGGAGGCACCGGCCTCGGCGCCGGTTCTGAGCAAGCGAGTCGATTCCATCTATCGGCTCCGCAAAAGCCCTGGTTTCCAGAAAGTGCAGCTACCACACCATTCCATGGTTGTGGAATCGGCCATGCATCGTCTGAAGAGCCAGAAGATGCACTCTGCGGTGCCCCCCGGCAGGGAAGCCCGCAACCTCGATGGCGTCTGTAGGAAGTGCTTCCAGGGGTCTATGCTTGCTTGCCATGTCCAGTCTTACCACCTGTACATGGGCATGTACTTGCGAGACCTGGCCAAGGAGTTGGCCGGATTCTCTGCTGGTCTCTCCGGGGAACCCTTGCAGAGATTTAAGACCTTGTCCTCGGGGATTCGGGAATGCTCCAAGTTCATTTCCCGCGCCGCCTACGATGGCTTCGAGGCTTCGGCCCGAGTTGTGGCTGCCGGCATCGCGGCTCGACGCCAGGCATGGCTGCAGTCATTGGACCTCAAGCCATGGTTTCAGGACAAGTTGGTCGATGTCCCCTGCCGAGGTGAGAACCTTTTTGGCAAACCCATGACCGAGAAGGCCGCTCAGCTCGAGACTGAGCACCTTACCCGGACAAGGCTGTCGAGGAAGACCTCTGCCCCTTCACATAAGAAGAAGGGCTCGAGTAAAAAGTCCTTTTATCCGAGGAAGGGCACTGCCTACAAACAGTACCCTCAGTATCAGGCTGCCCAAGCTGCCCCCCAGGGTCAGCAAGCCAAGGGCCAGGGTAATGGGCCCCGTAGGCAGAGAACCCCCAAGCCTCAGGCCCCTGCTACCACTCAGCAGGGTGGGGGTTTTTGACTCCTTGAGCGTAGCCACTCCGTCCCTGCTTTCCCAGCCCTGCACAGGCGGTCACCTTGTACTCTTTGCCCTCCAGTGGCCTCTCATTACCACCGACAGTTGGGTGCTGGACATAGTCCAAAAGGGCTATGCCCTGCATTTTCATCAACTGCCTCCTCCTTACTTCCCAGGGGAGCCCTTGAGGCCTCCCCTGCACACAGACCTTCTCCTTCAAGTGCTCCAAGGTCTGTTGGTGGACAGGGCGGTGGAGCCCGTGCCTCCCCACTTGCAAGGTCACGGATTCTACTCCAGGTATTTCCTGGTACCCAAAAGGACCGGTGGCCTTCGACCCATTCTGGACCTAAGGAACCTCAACAAGTTCCTAGAGAAAGAAAAGTTCAAGATGCTAACTCTTGGAACACTTCTGCCCTACCTCCAGCAGGGAGGTTGGCTATGCTCCTTAGATCTAAAGGATGCGTACACTCACATCCTCATTCATCCAGACCACAGAAAGTACCTCAGGTTCATTGTGGGAGGAAGCCATTATCAGTACAGAGTACTACCTTTTAGCCTAACCTCCGCTCCCAGGGTCTTTACCAAGTGCCTGGCAGTGGTTGCGGCCTACCTGAGAAATCAAGGCATCTTTGTCTTTCCCTATCTGGACGACTGGCTCATCAGGGGTCAGACGTCCCTGGAGGCCAGACAAGCCACCCTCAGAACCATTGCTCTGCTTCAAAACGTGGGCTTTGTCATAAACTTCGCAAAGTCCACTTTGCTCCCCTCCCAGAACTTGGAGTTCATAGGGGCAAGGTTGGATTCTCAACTGGCAAAGGCATTCTTGCCAGAAGACAGGGCTCAAAGACTGATGGATGTGGCCAAACAGTTCCAAAACAGGTCCTGGTCTCCGCCAGACTCTGCCTCAGACTTCTGGGCCACATGGCTTCGACAGTGCATGTGACTCCCAATGCCAGGCTCCATATGAGGCCTGCACAGTGGTGCCTTTGGACTCAGTGGTCTCAGGCCACAGGCCGCCTAAGAGACAGGATAAGGGTGTCCAGACCCCTTTTGGCCTCCCTCAGCTGGTGGCTCCATCCACCCAATCTGCTGAAGGGGATACCCTTCCACATGCCAGAATACTCGGTGGTCCTCACCACCGATTCCTCTGCGGGGCTGGGGTGCTCATTGTCTGGACAAGTGCACTCAAGGCCTCTGGACTCCCTGGGAGGCAGCCCAACAGATCAATCTCCTAGAACTTCGAGCTATCCGCTTAGCTCTCAAGACTTTTTCTCCGGCCCTAGCTCACCGCTCAGTCTTGATTCAAACAGACAACCAGGTAGCCATGTTTTATGTGAACAAACAAGGCGGGACTGGGTCCAAGCTCCTTTGTCGGGAGACTCAAGACCTCTGTTCTTTTGCCCTAAAGCACAACATGCTTCTCAAGGCGGTGTACCTTCCAGGCCAGGAGAACTGCCTGGCCGACCGGTTGAGCAGAATTCTGCAGCCCCACGAGTGGCAGCTGCATCCCTTGGTCGTTCAGAAGATCTTCCTGAAGTGGGGTCTCCCTTGGATAGATCTCTTTGCCAGTCCGCTGAACAAGCAACTGCCCAAGTTCTGCTCCAGGCAACCCCATCCTTTGAGGATAGCACCAGATGCTTTTCTGATGTCCTGGTCTCAGGGCCTCCTGTATGCGTTTCCTCCCACGCCCTTGGTGGCCCGAACTCTTTTCAAGACTCTTCAGGACAAGGCCTCGGTCCTGCTGGTAGCTCCCAGGTGGCTGAGGCAGCCTTGGTTTCCCCTTCTGCTTCAGCTGGCAGTGGATTCCCCACTACCTCTGGGGTTGCAGCCCGACCTTCTCTCACAGGAGCAGGGTTCCCTTCTGCACCCCAATCTCAAATCTCTCAATTTGATGGCCTGGAGGCTGCAAGGGTAGTTTTGGCTCCCTGGGGCCTACCTCAGGAAGTTGAGGAGGTTGTCCTGGCCTCTAGGAAACAGTCCACTAGGAAAACCTATGCCCTCAAATGGAAGAGGTTTTCTGTGTGGTGTCAGCTACGTACAGAGGATCCTTTCTCCTGTACTGTGCCAGTAGTGCTTCAGTACTTACTGCACTTATCAAATCAGGGACTTAAGTCCAATTCTGTTCGGGTCCACCTCTCAGCTCTCGCATTTCACCACTCACTGGTGGAGGGACATTCTCTGTCAGGTCACCCCTTGGTGTCCTGCTTTCTCAGGGGCTTGCTTTTGCTCAAGCCCCCCATCCGTCCTCCTGCTCCTGAGTGGGAGCTGAATGTGGTCTTGCAGCAACTGACTCGGCCACCCTTTGAGCCAATGGCTATTTGCCCTCTACGCTTCCTTTCCTGGAAGACTCTCTTCCTGATAGCCCTCACCTCGGCTAGGCGAGTGAGTGAGCTTCAGGCCCTGGTCTGTGATAGACCTTACACCAGGATTTATAGGAACAGGGTAGTCCTTAGGACTCATCCAAAGTTCCTCCCCAAGGTTGTCTCCTCTTTCCACCTCAACCAGGAGGTGGTTCTTCCAACATTCTTCCCTAGGCCTCATTCTAGCCAGGCTGAAGCAGTCCTGCATACCCTGAACTGTAGGAGGGCCTTGTCCTTCTACCTTGACCGTACGCAGGGACATAGAAGGGCTACTCAGCTCTTCGTCTCCTTTGACCCCAATAAGTTGGGGCTGGCTGTGTCCAAGCGTACCTTGTCCATCTGGGTGGCTGACTGTATCACCTGGGCTTACAAGGCGGCTGACCTTCCTTTGCAGGGTAGGGTCACGGCCCATCATGTCATGGCAATGGCTGCCTCAGTGGCTCATCTCCGCTCTGTGCCCTTGGTAGACATCTGCAGGGCTGCAACTTGGTCTTCAAGCCAGACTTTTGCGGCCCATTACTGTCTGGAGAGGGAGTCCCGTAGGGACAGTGCTTTTGGCCAAGCAGTACTCCGGAATCTCTTTGAGGTTTAGGCAACTCCTGCCCTCCTGCCCTCTGTTGGGCTACAGGTGGAGGTTGTGTCCTTGCAAAGCCTTTCTTTGATGCTGTGACTAGAGGGAGTTCTCTTGTTCAGCCTGGGTTTCTGGTAGCCCAGAGCTAGGAAGTCACCCATATGTGAGGACTGACTTCCTGCTTGGTCCTGGAGAAAGAGTAGTTACTCACCTGTAACAGGTGTTCTCCAGGAGCAGCAGGAATCAGTCCTCACATCCCTCCCTCCTCCCCTTGGAGTTGCAGTTGTACATAGTTTGTTTTTACATTTTTGTGTGCTGTTCTTAGCTATGTCATTTGACTGAGGTAAGATGGCACCTTTAGACGGGAAGGGAACCGTGCATGCGTGCCAGCATTCCCAAAGGCTTTCATGGAAAGCTGGGGAAATGCTCCGCTGGGGCTTCATCGGCGCCGATGACACCCATATGTGAGGACTGATTCCTGCTGCTCCTGGAGAACACCTGTTACAGGTGAGTAACTACTCTAACGCACATTTCCTGCTTGTTCCACACCCCCTTAGGCATTAGCACGCAGTCATTCCCACATTAGACACCTAACACAGCGTAGTAAACAGAACCCGGAGTCTCCTGGTAATGACTTGCCTTGCCTCAGAGTCACACAGTGAATAAACAAGAAATCTTGAAGTTCTGTCTTGTCTTTTACTCCAATTATTAACTCATTGATTATTATTAAGGATGCCTTGGCTCATCGGGATTACTTTAAACTCAAACAGGGTGGGGGGGGTGGGGTGGGAAGTCTTGTCTGCTTGTGGATAAGATTAGATTGATTGTCTTTCTGATGGCTCATGAATTTATAAGTTTAGAGATACTTATTCCCTTTGATGGCCTGTTCACCAAAACTGCATCATTAGGAGGTTGAATCACACTGTGTCAGACTGCTGAAAAGACAGTGCTAGGGAAGCCTAGGTAAGGAGCCGCTACCGTACCTGCAATCACTCAGGAAGCTGACAATATGTACAGGAGGGTTAGGACATGACTCACAAGCTACTGAGAGAGATACTATACTGTAAGCATGAGGTTTTACAGAGCTATGGAACAGTAAAATGCAGAGGCACGTCTCATTAAGGTTGACATTGTATTTTGTAGAACTTTGTTCTCTTACAGTTGGTTAATAAATGTTTTGAGTAGTCTGTCAGTATGAATTGAACGGTACACTGATTTTCTTTGGTTTCCACCAACTAAACTAGACACAAACTCAGCAGGTTACTGTTATAAAATTCAGTTGTTAGATCGCACGCATTATTACAGTCTTTACGTTCTTTAACTTCGACCAGCTCCATGCTGTTCGAGTGGTGCAGTCGCCTTGATTTTTGAAGCAGTTTTTAGTGCAGTCTCTCTTCCATGTCAGTTACTGGGAAACTGTGTTCTTTTAATGCATAAAAGAGCAAAAGGGGAACAGCATCAGAGTATCACATAAATGTAAGGTCATTGAGGTGCTTCTGTTTGAAGCAGAAGGTGCCCTTACAGTTTTACTGACCTAGATAGCACATCAGCTTTGCTTCAGCTCATGATGGCACCACTAACTCTTTGCTGAGTTGCTGAATTGAAAAGAATAATTTGCTCTAGGGAGACGGAATAGGGCATGAAGCTTTCTTGGGAATGTACTCTAATGCTTACTCTATAAATGGAAATTACTTACTGTGGGAAGGTTTGTGGAGCCAGATTCAGCCAGGGGCACATCCAGGCTGTCAGAACGGCTCTGAGCAGGATGGGCCCATAAGGACAGGATTCTTCTGCACTACAGGAGCAAGACAGCCCACAGGTGCAGGATCGGGACCGTGGAGACGGCCCTGCGTCGCCGCGAGGACATCCTCCCCATGGCTTAATCTGCCTGCTGCCTTGGAGTCCCTGTTCCCTGCAGCCCGACCCCCGATGGGGCAGCTGGGACCTGGATCGGGCGATGGGGACTCCCCCTGCTCTCCGCTATTGCCACCTGGGGGCTGGCAGGTTGATCCCCCCCGGCGACAGGGCCAGCCCATCCATTGTGCGAGAATGTTGTTTGCACAGGCACATGTTCGGCTCTCAGCTCACCTCCCTACAGTGGCTCGCGGCTCCCAGCAGCACAGCAGCAGCTCCCTACAGCTGCCGAAGTGAAGAGCATTGTTTTCCTTCACTTTGGAAGCTGTGTTGTAATGTAGATCACTGGTGTGCCAGAGGTCAAAGCACATTTCCTGTATCTCTGCACCCAGCATGCCAGTGATCTGCATTACAACACAGCTGTCGAAGTGAAGGAAAACCACGATCTTCACTTCGGCGGCTGTAGGGAGCTGCTGGGAGCCACGAGCTGCTGTAGGGAGGTGAGCCGGGGCCTCTAAAGCCTGCTGCAGGGCTCTTCAGGGAGGGGCTAGGGGGGCCTAAGATTAGAAATGGACTGAGTCGGGGCGGGGGGGGGGATAAGATTGGAAATGGGTTGAGTGTGGGGGAAGGGACTAGGATTGGAAATGAGTTGAGTGGGGGAGGGCTAGGACTGGAAATGGGCTGAGTTTTGGGAGGGGCCTAGGACTGGAAATGAGTTGATTGGGGGGGCTAGGACTGCAAATTAACTGATGGGAAGGGCTAGGACCGGAAATGGGCTTTTGGGGGGGGTAGGATTGGAAAAGGACTGAGTGTGGGGAACTTGGAGTGGAAATGGGCTGATGTGGTTCTAGAATAGGATTGGAAATGTCCGATGGGGGGGGGGGGCTAGTTTTGGAAATGGCTGAAGGGGGGCTAGGATTGCAAATGGGCTGATGGGGGGAGCTTGGACTAGAAATGGGCTGATGGGAGCTGGCATAGGACTGGAAATGAGCTGATTGGGGGGCTAGGACTGGAAATGGGCTGAATGTGGGGGAGCTTGGACTGGAAATGGGTTGATGTGGGGATGGAATAGGATTGGAAATGGCTGATAGGGGGCTAGAATTGCAAATGGGCTGTTGGGGGGAGCTTGGACTAGAAATGGGCTGATGGGAGCTGGCATAGGACTGGAAATGAGCTGATTGGGGGGCTAGGACTGGAAATGGGCTGAATGTGGGGGAGCTTGGACTGGAAATGGGTTGATGTGGGGATGGAATAGGATTGGAAATGGCTGATAGGGGGCTAGAATTGCAAATGGGCTGTTGGGGGGAGCTTGGACTGGAAATGGGCTGATGGGAGCTGGAATAGGACTGGAAATGAGCTGATTGGGGAGGCTAGGACTGTAAATGAGCTGACTGGGGGCTAGGACTGTAAATGAGCTGATGGGGGGCTAGGACTGGAAATAGGTTGAGTGTGGGGGAGCTTGGACTGGAAATGGGCTGATGTAGGGCTAGAATAGGATCGGAAATGGATGATGGGGAGGCTAGGATTGGAAATGGACTGATAGCGGGGAGCTTGGAATGAAAATGGGCTGATGAAGGTTGGAATAGGACTAGAAATGAGCTGATTGGCGAGGGGCTAGGACTGGAAATGAACTAATTGGGGGGTTGGACTGGAAATGGGCTGATGCTGGGGGGTGGAAGAATGGAACTAGAAGGAAGCGGATGCTGAGTGGGGCTGGAACTAGAAGGGAGCTGATGTTGGGGGAGGACTAGAAGAGGATGGGGCTGGGGGAATGAGGATGGAGGGGGAAAAGATATTTTGTGTGGGAGGGAAGAAAAATCTAGGAGTGGCCAGGTATTGGCAGAGTAAGTGGGGATTGAGGATGGAATGGTGAAATTTGAGTGGATGATAAAGGAATAAAGAAAGAAATGGGGGAAAGAGCAAAAGGGGAAAAATCAGTATGTGAAAGCAGATTTAGAAGAGAGAATGGAAAAAATCTAGGAGAGAAGAAAGGACAAATGGACAGCAGACAATGGAGAATTAGCAGAAGACAGAAGAAACCAAAAGAAAGTGACTGGAGCAGTTGCAATTGAAAAATAAAATGCCCAAACAACAAAACATAGAAAAATACTTTTTTATTTTGAATTTATTAACTGGAATATGTCAGCTCTGGGAAATGTGTATTGCTAACTGTAATCTTCTGAATATGTATGCTGACACTAACGTCTTTGCGTTTTTGTTTAGTACAAGAGGAAATTAATTAATAGTTTTATTTCTCCAGTGTTGTTGTATGTTCTGACTTTGGCCTTTGGGATTCCCAGTTTAATTATTGTCTTTCTGTTTCTAAATTGTGATCCCTTGTTCTTTGTTTGGTGACGATCTATGTTCTGCATGTGTAACCGAGCTGAGGTATTCTCGTCATGTAGTTTCTTTTTGACAATGCCACTTGTTCTCTTTCCCCAGTAGGAAATGTATTGGTATTCTCTGGGATGTATTGGTTTAATATTTGCAATGTTGCCTTTTGATAGGTAGGGTTTGGTGCTTTGTGAGTCCTTGTAGTGCTGTTATGATACGGTGGGATTGCTATGGGTTCTAAATGGGCACTATTTATAGTACTTCCTAATGTGCCTGGTGGTTGGCACTGGAGTATAGTAATGTAGAAATCTGGTAGTCTTTCTTTATCCAGACACTTATTAAGAGACGTGTTAACATTATGCTAATATTTATGCAAATGAGGATCATTATGCAAATGAGGCCCCACAATGAATCTCTGCACATGCTCCCCTTGGGCTGCCCCTGCCCGGCGATCCCTGGACGTATAGGGCCATCACCAGAATCGGCCCTGTACATCTGGGGGTCGGCCCTGCCCATGCTCCACCTACTCTTTGTCCCCATGCCACCCCTGTTCTCCGCAGTATGCACAGTGGCTCTGTACATGCAGCGGGACTGGGAGGCAGAATCTGCTGAGGGCGGATAGTGGGACTGGAATCCCATCAGGACATCCAGCCCTGCTATTCGCCATACAGAATCTGGGCCATATTGTTTCTCCTATCTGCTCTCCCTCCTATGTGTCTTATAAGATCTGAGAAGGCATAAAGGGTGTCAGACGGATGCCTGGGTGAGAATGTTCACAGTCTTGGCAAAGGCATATATCAATATGATTTGCAAGGGATTGTGGGAAATGCAGTCCATTCACACCAGACACAGCCGCTCACAATAATTAGTTGTGCTTGAGTGTAAAGCCAATAAGATATTTATTTATGGGGTTATTTCTCCCAACACAGATATGCTTGGTAGCACATAAAACAGGATACTTGCTTTCAGTGTTAAACTTAGAAAAACAAAATCAGGAAAACAACAGCTGAACTTGTCAAGCAATGAAATCAAAAGAATAAAGACCTGGTTGGTAACAAACTGGTCTTTTCTGTAGGCTCTAGCTAATATTTTCTTAGCAGTGCATCAAACAACAAGCAAAACCCACAAAGAAGGGAAAAACTGTTCTTTTCAGGTTAACTTCTTATATCTTCACACATAGATTCAGAAGTGATTCCCTCAGAGCTCACAAGCAATTAGGTAAGGCTCTATTGCTAGCAGTTATCCAGCTGAAACCCCTTAGCTGGCTTACTTTCTACTGCGTGCCTCAAATCCTTCTCAGGAGCTTTTCTGAGTAGATTAAAGAACAAGTTTGTATTTCTTTGTGATGGTTGTTGTACTTTGTAACAGTAAATTACCAAAGGAGTGTAGACAGAGAGCAATCCATGTATTCACAGCCTGTATCTACCACCTCTCCCCCTTCTTCAACAATCATGGGTTCAATATCATGGATTGGCACAGAGGAATTTCTCAATGGAGCACTCTCAGGAGAATACTTGTTTCCCTGCTGTCTTTCAAGGGTATAGTTAGGGCATAGATCAGTGTTCATACCTGAGCTTCCATTGCTGTTAGAGTTCCTCTCTAAATAGCCTGGCCAGTATGTAGTCCAGTTCTTATGTCCAGCCTTCCAATCCAGATCCCTGGACACTGGGTCTCTCTTCACATACCTTCTGGCACGGGTCTTAGGGTCCCTTCCAAGTGCAGCCGTCTCCCTCACAGGTACCGTCTGGAGATTCCTAGCCCTGCAGCACCATTCCTCTGGCTTTCCCCAGTCCAATGGTGTAAGCTTGCCTTTGGAATGCCTTCCAGTATACGTACTGCTATGGACTCCTTTAGACCTCCCAAATGCTTTTCTCTTCTTTTTTCCAAAGGGTTTCTTGCCCTCTCTGTCCGTCCGCTCTGGCTTCTGCTTCTGATGATCCTCCAGATGATGAAAATGTCCAAGATGAGGATGATGTCCAAGATGAATCTGAGGATCTCCCAGATGAAACTGAGGATAATTCTCTGTAGCATAAACTCTACCTTTATTCTGCTTAGATGAGTGCTCCACCCTAGCACAGCGCAGCTGTGCTGAATCAGGCCCTGCCCTTTGAGATGAGTGCTTGGGGATTACCTCATAGCCCTCCTGATTGAACACACGTTTCCTCACTTCAGCTCCTCTAATGGCTGTTGGAAACCTGGTGCATTCTGGGACTGGTAGTCTTTTATGGAAAAATTCTGTTTTCTTATTTCTACCAGAACTGACAGGTTGCTTGTTCAGAGTCACTTCACCTTTTCTATAGCTCCTTCCTGAGCTATGATAAGCTTCCTTATCACAAGGGTTAATGCAGGGCTTGCCATGGTGACCCTAAATTTACACCTGGTGCCTGGGATTTGCTCTCCCCTCTCCCTAACCTTTTTTTTAAAATGCCATCATGGGAAGAAGACCCCTTCTGTCTGCCCACGGGAATCTGATCTGATCTCCTGCGGGCAGAACAAGAAGGATCTTTGGTGCGATTGGAGCTTAGATGCAGCAGATAGCCTATGGGGGATTGGATCTGCATCTACCGTAAGCCCTGATCACAGCAAAAATCCCTACTGCCCATGGGAGACCGGATCCTCATGGGCAGAACAGGAGGGAAAGCCCAGAGAGCCCGCAGGGATCAGAACTTTCAGAAAAAAAAGTAAGGAGGATGGGGGAATGGAGGGCAGGGGGTGGGAGTATTGGGGGAGGGAGAAGAGGAGAGTCTGCTAGTGCACGGCGAGGCACTGCTTCCCTTCATACCCCAGCTTTAGTCAACAAAGCCCTAATATTGTTGCATTTAGTACTGTAGTGTACAGTCCTGCCAAATAACTTCCTCCTCCTCCTCCTCCCGCCCCGTAATATTTTTATAACATTACTAAGCATACTCAGCATTGTACAGATACATATTTAACTCCTTTTCTGGAAACTTCCTAGGACAGAGGATTCACTTATTTCAGGCTCCCTCTTCTCTGAGCTGATGGAGAAAACCTGGCATGGATTCTCTGATTGAGGATGAGGATAAGCATTCCAGGCAATGTCTTCACTGTATAGATCCATTTCAGAGGTACTGAATAGGCAGAGCAGATTAGAACAATGGAGTAGATTTATTTATTTAACAAGTTTTTTATACCGCCTTTTCCTTCAATCAAAGCGGTCACAAGAAATACAAGGTATAAACAAGGGAAACAAACAGTATAGACATGACAACATATGGTAATGTAGATCCTTTTCTTTTCACTCTCCTGAGGTAGGATAGGCACTTTTTCCCTTCTGGTTTCCTTTTTCTTTTTTCTGGGCACCCTGGAACCCAAGGACCTTTTCTGAGACCTGAACTTCCATTGGTTTAATCTTGTTTTAGGACACTCTTCCCCTCTCCTCCTCTGGAAATTCCGTAGTCTCCTGGATCTTTTCCTCTCTGCACTTCCTAGACTGGAACATTAACGTACAACTTAGCAGGACAGGCAGAAGGCACCTCTCACACACTCCTCTGCTGTGTCCTCTGTGTGCGAGGATACTTCACTCTTGCCTCCTTTGTGGTCCAAAGGTACCAGACTCAGGAGATGAGAAGTTCCAGGCAGATGGGATGCACATCCTGCTGTTTCCCTCTCTTCCTCAGGCTCTGATGAAACCCTGCTCCCCCAACTTCCCTCCACTTAGACTCCTGTCTGATTTCACATGGACATATCCCAGGGATCCTTCCGTCAGGAGCATTTTTGGAGGGAAGCAGCCCTCCAAGGGTTCTTCATACCCAAGCCTACTCTCGCATACATTTCTTTGACCCTTGTGCTACCATCAGGGGAAGAACAAGTCCAGCCAAAACCCTTACTGGAGGTATAGACACCTAGTAAGAAGCAGTGTCCCTTACCATAAGAGATTCTAAGCTCCATGACCTGCAAACGAAGCATATCATTTTCAAGTATTCAATTAACTACTACAGTAAAGCATGTTCAGCCTTAGGAAAATCTTTAATTTTGCTATATTCTGCTAATTTCAGGTGGTAGTATTCAATATGCTGTTTATTTGGTAACAATACGACTGTGATCGTATAGTGGTTAGTACTCTGAGTTGTGGCCGCAGCAACCTCGGTTCGATTCCGAGTCACAGCACAAACTGAAGAAGACCCGTGATCTGGCCACAATACCATGGCTCTTTCGGTCTCTGGTCCCTCAAGCAGTGAGAAATAAGCAGAGAGTAACACAGAACACAATCACACACAAAGTGCTACTTTTCTTTGAGCTCAGAGGGAAAACAGAAGGTCCATGGACACAGCACAATTCCACCTCTGTTGAATTTAAATTCTTCCTCCTTTGAAGCTCTTTTTATTGAAGAGAAAAGGGGAAGTAACACAGTCATTAAGCATAAACATGACATAACAAATGGTGTCGCTAGAATTCTTTACAAAGTAAGAGCTGTTTACAGTGTATTAGATGAAATTTACTTGATTATGACAGAATTATTTATAACTGCAGAGTTGCAGAAATTACGCTGTGCCAGCAGGGACCTATAGTTGACTGTACAATGAACTATGGTTGCGCAGTTCATAGCCTGTGTTTACTCTTTATGCTTGCTTTAACAATGTTCTCAAACTATTTTAAAGACAGTTACACAGAACTCATGATCATGAGTGGAGTGGAGGAGTGGCCTAGTGGTTGGGGCAAGGTACTTCAGGCCAGAAGGTCGGGAGTTCAAATCCCACTAGAGGACAGCAACCTTGGGCCGGAAGGACTGGGGTTTCTAGTCCCACAGGTGCTCCTTGTGGTCTTGGGCAAGCCACTTAACCTTCCATAGCCCATGTTCCCTGTAAAATAGTTATCTCCAAGTTATAATGCCCTGTTCAATGTAATTTCAGTTTGTTCAATGTAAACCACACTGATGCAGAATAGCGCAGTATATAAGAGAATGTAAATAAAATAAATAAATAAATAAATAAATCATGATATCCCATTCCACCCAAGAGGAAGTAGGTGAAAGGACAAACTCGTGAGTGACAGTCATTGTTAAAAAGTTCTTCTATCAGCACATCCCAGAGATCTGCATCAAGAAATTCATCCATCTTCAATTACATATTGGGGATTCTGGTATCCCCTTTACCTGTCCATTCCTACACTTATTGCCTCTTTGAGATTTCTGTGGCTTAGTAACAAATTGTGAGGCTTTGGGTTTTGCAGCTTTAAGCATGAATGCTCTAGAAAAAAAACAAATCAGTGTTAAATCTTTTGTCCCAGCTGATAGCAGTTAGCCTTTAATTTCTAAATAAAGTTGTTTTGCTTGCTGTTTTGTTAGTCTTGACTGCATGAAAATAAAGATCAACTCAGAAAATATGTTACCTTTTATTGGGCTAACTTAATAAATTTGATTGGCTTTCAGGAAGCATGGATGGCCACATAGCTATGACATGATCCCACCTTTGACTGCAGGCTAAACCTAGATGAAGCTGCCTTGCAGCAGGCCTGGCTCTTATGGATGTTTGTGGGGTGAGAGGACAGCCTCTCCCTTTGCCCTTGTGATTATCTTGAATCACGCCACTATGAACAGATTGCATCTCTGCTAAAAACAACATCTGCAGCTTAGCCCATATTATTCCAAGCTATTGTGTTGACTGTCTTGACTAGATTGTAAGCTCTGATGAGCATTGACTCTTTTACATGTGTCTGTGAAGCACTGCATACGTCTTATAGCGCTATGCAAATGTTTACTGGAGTATAAAAGATATTTAAGTTTGCTTTGATTTCATCCTCTCGCTATAAAGGGATTCACTGTGTCTGTCCTATGCCATTTTGAATTCCATCACTGTATTTGTCCCCCCCCCCCTCCTGACCTCCATCGGGAGGGCATTCCAAGCATCCACCACCCTTTCAGTGAAAAAGTATTTCTTGATGTTGCTTTTAAGTTTCCCGCCTTGCAGTTTCATCCTATGCCTTCTAGTTTTACAGCTTCCCCTTCCTTGAAAAAGCTTTGTTTGTTCATTGATACCCTTTAAATATTTAAAGGTCTGAATCATATCTCCCCTATCCCTCCTCTTCTCTAGGGTATACATATTTAGGTCTTCAAGTCTCTTCTCATATGTCTTCTGGCTCAGGCTCCAAATCATTTTGGTCGCCTTCCTCTGAACTGTTTCAAGTCTTTTTATGTCCTTTGTGAGATATGATCTCCAAAACTGAACACAATACGCCAAGTGAGACCTCACCACCAACTTATACAGGAGCATTAATACTTCCTCTTTTCTGCTGGTTATTCCTCTCTGTATGCAACCCAGCATCCTTTTGGCTTTGGTGACCGTCTTGTCACATTGTTTCATCTTGAGATCCTCAGACACTAGCACTCTGAGGTCTCTCTCCTGGTCCATGCCTTGGTTTTTACCTCAAACACTGTATAATGATCACTACTGCTCAAATGAGCTCCCACCTGGACATTCGACACGCTATCTCCATTGGTGAGTACTAAATCGAATATCAAACTATCTCCAGGAACAAGCAGGAATGTAGTCTTCACATATGGGTATCGTCGGTACCGATGGAGCCTGCGCGGTAACGCTCCCCAGCGTCCAATAGGAAAGCTTTTGGGAGCATCCCTCAGCACATGCGCGCTGCCTTCCCACCGCAGAAAATTCTGTCTTTAAAATTGTTTTCTTGTGGTCGCGTTTGCCTCCGCACGACGCCTACTGGTCCCACGGTTCTTTTCTTAAAAAAAAAAGAAAAAAAAAAGAAGTATACTTTGAACTGTTTCTCTTCAGAAACTTTTCTTTTTCGGTGCTAGGCGCCATTATGGGCATTAGGCCTCATATTCCTGAAACATGGAAGAACCAACTAGTGGTTTTAAAAAATGTACTAAGTGTGGTGGTACCATTTCCATCACTGACACCCATGATTGGTGTCTTAAATGTTTAGGGCCTGAACATTCTCCATCTGAATGTCTCTCCTGTATGGGGATGACTAAGAGAGGAAGACAGAACCAGGCTGCAAAGCTCGGTACTTTCTTTTCTTCGGATGCCAGATCCATTCCTCTGCCTCCCATGGATCTCAGGTAACTAAACATAAAAGCCAGTCCTCAAAGGGTAGCTCTCCTGCTAAGCATCGAGAGGCCATTGGCATTGCCCTTGAGGGAACCACACCGGCAAAACAGCCCCAGTGGGAGGCTTCGGCTTCCAAAGCATCAGTGGGGCTCCAGGATGTTCTCGAGGCCTCAACCTTGTAAGAACTACCTGTGCCATGCTCAGGGGTCCCGGCCGTTTTCACCAGTACCGACACCCAGGCATCGGCAGCGTCGATAGACCAGAGGTTCCTCGTTATCGAACGCAGCATTGCAGCTCTTCTCACAGCTGTGGAACCGTTGACATCTATGGTTCAACGGGCACCGGTACCGACATCGATACTGGTACCGGTACTGACGATACCGGTACCGGCCCCGGTGGGAATTCTTCCCACGCCATCTTTGGCTGGAATCGACAGGTCGGTACCTGATCAACTCGGTACCGACTTTGATCGATACCGGGACCGTGCTTTGCATGAGCATCGTGGTCGGTAATACTTCAAATCCTCCAATTCCAAAGACTCTTGACAATTCTGCTGGTACCAGAGGATTTCTCCCGGAAGATCCCTCTTCTCCCCAACGCAGAATATCACCTCCAGAGGACATGTCTTTTCAGGATTTTATTCGTGATGTGGCCAAGGGCCTTTCAATCACGGTAGCTCCTGAAGAGGAAAAGCAAAGGAATTGGAAATTCTCCAATATCCTAAGGCCCCAAAGGAGGCAGCCACTCTGCCCATCCATGAAATTCTGCATAACTTGATGCTCAGCATGTGGGAGACACCTCTGACTACATCTCCTCATTTTAGGAGGCTTGATACTATGTATCGAGTTCCGCCATGTCCTGGATTTCAAAAGACTCAGCTGCCACACCATTCAATGGTGGTGGAGTCAGCCATGCGTAGGATGAAAAGTGCAAAGAGGCATGCATCCAATCCCCCAGGTCGTGAATGCAGGACTCTGGACGCTTTTGGGCACCAAACCTTTCAGGCTTCCATGCTTTCAGCTAGGATCAGTTCATATATTCTGTATATGGGAATGTTCCTCAAGGAAGTTACAGGAGACTTGGAGCTTATGAGCTCACTTCTCCCAGATGACAAGAGACAAGACTTTCTTGCTCTTAGTTAAGCATGCTCAAGATGTCTCCAAGTTTGTGAATCGTGCAGCCTTTGACTGCTTTGAATGCATCAGCAGAACCTCTGCTATTGCCATTGGGGCACGATGGATTGCCTGGCTTCAGGCATCAGGCTTGGAGACTTGGGTACAGGACAAGTAAGGCAACATTCCTTGCACAGGAGAGTATCTCTTTGGCAAGAACTGGCAGGAAAAGGCTAATGAGTTAGATGCTGGCAATACCACCCTAGATAGATTGTCAAAATCTACAGCCACTCCAGCCAAAAAGAAGCCATATAAAAAACCCTCTTTCAGCAAAAAGAGGAAATTTTATCCTTCCTATACCCAGCAGAGTCAAACTCAGGGTCAGGTTGCCCAAAAGGGACAAACCAGACAGAAAAAGAAGCCAAAAGGCCCGAGAGCCCAACCAGCTCTGCAGGTTCAGCCCCCTCAAGGGCTTTGACTCCTTCCTAGAGAGCTTAGCCTTCCTGCCTCTGAGGGGTCCCCAACCCACCAATATCCCAGGCAGGTTATGCCACTTTGCCAACAGATGGCATCAGATAACAGCAGAAGTTTGGACTCTGTCCATTGTAGGAGAAGGGTACAAGCTTCATTTTCACAGCATGCCCCCTCCTACAATTCTAAAGCAATTCAATTCTCAAACCTCCGCAGACGATCTGCTGGATCACGAGGTCTCAACACTTCTTGCCCAAGGGGCAATAGAAGAGCTACCCATTCTTCAACGGGGTGCAGGGTTCTACTCCCCCTATTTTCTTATTCCAAAGAAAACAGGAGGACACAGACCCATTCTGGACCTCAGAGAATTGAACAAATACCTGTTCCGAGAGAAGTTCAAAATGATTTCTCTAGGAACTCTTCTGCCATACCTTCAAAGCCAGGATTGGTTTTGCTCTCTAGACTTAAAGGATGCATACAGTCTGGAATTTGTTACCGGAGGATATAGTAAAGGCTGTTAGTGTAGCTGGGTTTAAAAAAGGTTTGGACAAGTTCCTGGAGGAAAGGTCCATAAACCATTATTAAGAAGGGACCCAGGATATCAATGCTTGAACCAATACAAGCATTGTGGAACCTGTGTCCCTTGGGGAAACTGCTAGGTACATATGACCTAGATTGGCCACTGTTGGAAACAGAATACTGGGCTTGATGAACCTTGGTCTGACCCAGTATGGCATATCTTATGTTCTTATGTTCTTATGATGCATACAGTCACATTCTGATCCATCCAGATCACAGGAAATTCTTACGATTCCTTTTCAAGGGAAAACATTTCCAGTACAGGGTTCTTCCCTTTGGTCTGGATTCAGCACCAAGAGTATTCACGAAATGCATGGCAGTAGTAGCTGCATTTCTGCGAACCCTGGAGATATTCGTCTTCCCTTACTTAGACGACTGGCTCATTCGAGCCCCTACAGTTGCAGAGGCCAGCACTGCACTGTCTCGCACAATGCGAATCCTCCAATACTTGGGGTTGGTAATAAACTTCCCAAAATCCCAACTTGTTCCTTCCCAATGCCTGGAATTCATAGGGGCCTGTCTAGATACCAGACAGGCAAAGGCTTTCCTTCCACAGGCCCGGTGTCTTCGCATAATACAACTAGCTTCTCAAGCAGCAGGGAAATCCTCCCTAACTGCTCGAGAGCTACTACAGTTGCTGGGACATATGGCCTCCACAGTTCATGTAGTCCCATATGCTCGCCTCCACATGCGAGCAGCTCAGTGGACCCTATCTACACAGTGGACACAGGCCACAGGACATTTATCAGAGAAAATAATAAACTCTCAACGACTACTTTTGTCCTTCCAATGGTGGCAATCACTAGAAAATCTGACAGTGGGGTCTCCTTTTCATCAACCCCTCTTTCAGGCCACCCTAACAACAGATGCATCACAGGTGGGTTGGGGAGCACACCTGAATCATCTCTCTACCCAGGGCACCTGGACTCCTCCTGAAATTAAGAGCAATCTATTTAGCTCTTCGAGTATTCCACGCCCAGATCAGCTATAAGACAGTCCTAGTCCAGACGGACAATCAAGTAGCCGTGTTCTATGTGAACAAGCAGGGTGGGACAGGCTCTCTGTCATTATGCAACAAAGCTTTACAACTGTGGGCCCTCGCCAGAGAGTATCACATTCACCTTCTAGTGGTATATCTTCCAGGCATTCAAAACCTTTGGGCAGACAAACTCATTTGAGTACTGCTGCCTCACGAGTGGTCTCTCCACCTAGACCAAGTGGCAAAGATATTTCATCTCTGGGGCACTCCAGACATAGACCTCTTTGCAAGTCCACTGAATGCCAGACTTCCCCGGTTCTGTTCCAGGATTCCAGCTCACAATTGTCTGGCAAGGGATGCCTTCCTCCTTCACTGGGGTCAGGACTTCCTTTATGCCTTCCCACCCATTCCCCTCATCCCCAAAACACTCTTCAAGCTTCAGAGAGACAGGGGTCGCATGATTCTCATAGTGTCACGATGGCCATACCATGCATGGTATCCCCTGCTTCTACATATCTCTCATCTCTCTGGCATGCTCCAGATTTCCTTTCCCAGGAGAACGGGATGCTATGGCACCCGAATCCCCAATCCCTGCATCTCACGGCCTGGTTGCTGAAGGCTTAGACCTCCAGGATTTCAACCTGTCCCAACAGGTAAAGGATATCCCTCAGCAGGCTTCTAGAAAACTTTCCACAAGAAGATCTTATGCCTTCAAGTGGAAACGTTTTACTATATGGTGCTCCAAGAAGGGATTAAACCCCCTTGTCATACCTTTAGAATCGATACTAGAGTATCTCCTTCATTTATCGAATTCTGGTCTAAAGACCAATTTGGTAAGAGTCCATCTTAGTGCAATTGCAGCTTCTTATAAGCCTCTGAATGGACAACCAATTTCCTCTCATCCTCTCATATCCAGATTTATGAGAGGTCTTCTATTAACCCAACCTCCCATTAAGCCACCTCCGGTGGCATGGGATCTAAATATAGTTCTCGTGCAGTTCGTGAAGCCGCCTTTTGAGCCTTTAGCCACTACAACCCTTACGTTTTTGACCTGGAAGGTCATCTTCCTAATTGCAATCACCTCTTCACGTCGCATTAGTGAACTGCAAGCCTTAGTGGCTGATCCTCCCTATACTAGGTTTCATCATGATAGTTTTTTTCTTAGAACTCATCCACACTTTATGCCAAAGGTGGTTTCGCCTTTTCATTTGAATCAATCAATTTTTCTTCCTGTATTTTTTCTGAGGCCTCACGCCTCTAATGCAGAAAGAAACCTTCATACTTTGGATTGTAAAAGAGCCTTTGCCTTTTACCTACAGAGAACACAGCAACATAGAAAGTCCTCGCAACTTTTTATAGCTTTTGACCCTAGTCATTTGGGACTTCCAGTCTCCAAAAGAACTTTATCTAAATGGATTGCCCAATGCATATCCTTTGCTTATGAGAGTAAGGGTCTTCCTCTTCAAGGCCATGTCACAGCTCATAACGTGAGAGCCATGGCAACTTCCATGGCTAATTGCCACTCTGTGTCTATCGATGACATTTGTCAAGCAGCTACCTGGGCCTCGGCACACACCTTCACAGCCCACTACTGCCTGGATAAAGCCTTCCATCGGGATGCCTTCTTTGGCCAAGCTGTTCTTCAAAATCTCTTTCAGACCTAATTCAACTCCTACCCACCAACCCTGGTGGAATGCCAGAGATCCATGGGAGGAAGGATGCCTACCTTTCTAGGGTGGCACCTTCCTGGGGCTATCTCCCTGGCATCTTCAGCTAGGGAGTCCCCATATGTGAAGACTACATTCCTGCTTGTTCCTGGAGATAGCGTAGTTACTCACCTGTAACAGATGATCTCCAGGAACAGCAGGAATTTAGTCTTCACAACCAACCCACCTCCCCTAGGAGTTGTCTCTCTCCTCTCTCCCTCTATCCTTTCACTCAACTACAAACTTAACTGAAGAGGGACAGTTGGAAAGGCGTGAAGGCATCGCGCATGTGCTGAGGGATGCTTCCAAAAGCATTCCTATTGGATGCTGGGGAGCGTTCCCGCGCAGGCTCCGTCGGTACCGACGATACCCATATGTGAAGACTAAATTCCTGCTGTTCCCGGAGATCACCTGTTACAGGTGAGTAACTACGCTTTCCCTGGTTAGTTCTATTACCAGTTGTCTGAGCAGTGCTTCTTGGAAGCATCCACAATATTTGTACTTCTTTCTAGAGAATTGCTGGAAGACAATTATGGCTGGTAGAGTTGGAAAGTCAATGTCTCTCTTAAGTCCTTTTATGTTTTTTTTAAAGTGTCTATGTTAATTCTAAACTTTTTACATTTTTAGATATCTCCGCATTTTCCTTTCTGTATGCTAATCACAAGGACATCATTGCAATGAAAATTGTTCCCCCACAAAATGTTGCCTCGATCTTCTTTGTAGTGTGCGCAGTCCTTGGAATGATCTCCAGGCTCGAGGGAAAGCAGGAATTATATATAGATGGGAGATTAGAGCATATACTTCTTACAGTTTGAATTTTGCCCTTATAGCCATCAAGAGCCACCGATAACCATTTTTGCTAGTACTGTTGAGGAGGCCAGGAGTACTCCTACCTCCTCAATAGTACTAACAAAAATGGACGAAATCTCGTGGTGCTGCTCCCTTGTGTGAGGCTAGGGGGCAGGACTGTATGTTCATGATCATTTTGAGCAGGCCCAATGACAGGAGAGGGGAGGACCACTCCTGCCTCTATTGACCACCGGACTACCAGGGAAAAAATGTATGGACCGGGAGGGGGGTGGGGGGGACAGGTAGGGAGGTCCAGAGGTACTCTCCACAGCCAACTGGCTAGCCAGGACTAATTGTTTTGTTGGGGTGGAAGGGAGGGGAGATTGGGACCCCAACTGGCTAGCCAGGGTTTTTTAAAAGGATCGGGAAGGGGGGGCGGTGGCTCTATGAATACCTGACTGGTTAGTTGGGCTATGATCTTGACTGGGGAGTACACCACTGTTCCCTCTAAGCTGTGCGCGTGTGCGCGCGCACACACCTCACCGAGCGAGCGCACATACTTTACAACAGAGCGCACAAAAATTTCAGTTCTGATTCTGATAGAAAACAACACAGACGTCTTAAAATTTAAAAGTTGTTGTGTATTTACGGTTTTTACAAGTTCTACAATATTTTCTAGTGCAATCAATGTGGTGTACATACTGTATTCTGACGTGTAGTCAAATTTTAAAGTATATAACTCAGAGTGTCGTTATGTGGCGCACAAAAATTTAACCTTCCTTCAAAAGCTGCACACAGCTGATATTTTATGCGCACACAGCCTACAGAAAATTAGAGGGAACATTGGAGTACACCAATCCCCCTCGGATAGGTCCTGGTGGGGGTTGGGAGCTGTCCGGGGGATCGGTGCTGAAGTAGAGGGCAGGCCAGGTTTTTTAATAATGTTGTTGCTGTGGATCTCTACAGCCATGGCACTGACAATATTATCTGATCGGTGGGGTATTGGGGGGAGCATGGTAGTGATCAGGGCAGAGAGCCAGTGTATATTGGGTAGAAGCTGTTTTTCCTATCCTTTTTTCACCTATTTCTGTTGTTGAGGGGGTGGATAATCATAGCCCCACCATGGTGTCTGTAACCTTTTCTTGACAGAATACTGCATAGGTTTACTATTGCCTTCTGCAGCCCATAGCATATGGTCTTCCCTGGTAACCTGACCATGCTTCTTTTTGGAGGTCTAACAAGTTCAGGGTCTCCCAAGCTAGTGACTGGGATGTCAGCCACTGTTTTAGACAATAGTAAATGCAATAAATACAATTTATAATCATGCATGGGCTACAGTAAGCAATGAGAAACGCTGAAGAGGAAAGCGGTGGTTGAGAAAGGGAAGACCCTGAGAGACAGGTTGATGGGATAGGTACTGTAAAGAGAAGAGGGGTCGGGTTACTCGCTGAGTCATAGCAGAACTATCTGGTCCAGCTGGCTATGAACACATCAGTCCTGAAAGAGGGGTTAGGATGAAGATGTGAGGGTGAAATAGTAGCATGGCTGGCCTGTCCAATAGGTGGACTAGGTGATCGCCTAGGATGGCAGACCATGGCGGGTGGCATGGTGGCTATGTGCTGCCTCTTTAGTGCTTGTGGCAGGCCATGTGCTTCATTACACATGGCCTGCTGCTTCTGACCCTCCTCCGATGCAACTTCTGTCGGAGGGAGATCAGAAGAAGTAGGACATGTGTGCCACATGGCCTGTCATAGGCACCAAAGAAGTGGCATAAAGCCGCTGCATTTAAATTGCCACCACTGCCGCTGGCAGCCCCTTAGAAGACAGAATTGTCAGCAGCGCAGAGCAGTCCATCATGGGGGGGGGGGGGGGTGCAGCACAGCCAGGGTTTCTGCCTGGGATGGAAGAAACTCTAGGGCTGGCCCTGAATAATAGCTTTTTAGGGCTGCCTCAAATTATTTATGAGATGATTGAAGATGGAGGTCAGAGGGTAGATCGTTTCATAGGCAAGAAATTATCACTCTAAATACGGAATGTCATTTCCAAACATATCTTGGTGTGTGAAGGAACTGCAAGAAGCTTGTGTTCATCAGAATGCACACCCTAGGGCATAGGTATGAGATATCTAGAAAATTGGTTATCCTGTATAATTGAAAAGATAGGTCTGTCTTTCTGTGCTGCTCTGTACCATCTCTCTGCAAACACAGAACTCAGCAAGCAGATTCTAGCCTCTCTGGTCTACACTCAGAAAATATGAGATCAGACGCAGCAAATGCTCACCCCTGAGGCCTGAATCTACTTGCTGGGTGGTTGTGCCTGCAGAATGGATATTCATTTGGCAGTGAAAAGTCAGCCATTCACAATAAATGAGATACGGGAACTGGAAGGGGGTAGAAATCATGAAGGGGCTCTTATTCATAGTGTTTCCAGTTTTTTGGACAGCAAATCTGAGATACCTGGGCAGGGGTCTTCCCTCCTCGGGCATCTTTTCCCCATATATTTTGAAACGACCAATCTAGGTAGCATTCGTAATTTCAAAAGTTCAAAAAAGACAGTGTAAATAAAAAAAAAATATTCTATATGCAG
This sequence comes from Ichthyophis bannanicus, assembly GCA_033557465.1. Classification (NCBI taxonomy): domain Eukaryota; kingdom Metazoa; phylum Chordata; class Amphibia; order Gymnophiona; family Ichthyophiidae; genus Ichthyophis; species Ichthyophis bannanicus. The sequence continues at coordinate 42,904,576 of CM066037.1, read as the reverse complement.
CATTTTGGACATAAGAGTTCAAGTCCTGAGTAATCAGTAGGGAAACAGAGGTCTGCGTCAGTTGCAAGAGCTCAGTTTGCTGTGAGACTCCACAGTGCATAAGTACAAAATTCATGATGTTTAATTTGAGCTTGTTCTGTTATGGAATAGATATCATATGAAGTAAGGTTATTAGTTGAACTGAGTGACTGTCCATGATATTCTAATTCATTTATTGACAAGGAATGGCAGCACTTGCAAGAGCAGCATGACTCTTAGGAATGTAGGTGTAAAATACTTACTGCCCAATCAGCGTGGCAGCAAGATTTATAAAGACACCAATCTCAGCTGAGTACCAGCCACTTTAATTACCTTAATTTTAAAATTACTATCAGTTTAATATACTTATTCTATGATCCAAATCGTTTAAGGGTAATCATTTGATGTGACTTGCTACTCATCTCCATTAAATACTGACTGGTGATTTTAGGAATGCTTTCCATTCATCAAGATCGACCACTAAAACCTTATCTCATCAACTGATTTAATTTAGAGATATTTCAGTCCTCTAAGTGATTACACTGAACCCCATGGCACTGATTAAATTGAGGAGTCTGTATTTAAATATTGATGTTTCATCATGAGATATTTGTAAAATGCACTAGAAAAATGCTTTCCGCTCTATATGGTGGTTTAGCCCAGGTAATTTATGGATCCATCTTTTGCTCCATTTGCAATAAAATCTTCATTCAATTTCCTCCTTGAAAATTTCAGGGTACTAAATCAATAACAAAACAACACAGAGAGATAAAAGCATGATCTAATGCAAGACAATGTAAAATTAGAGAGTGCTTCTGTTCTTCTTGTCTTAAGACAGTGACGAAGGTCCAAAATCCTTTATCTCAATTTTCCAGTTTTTTAACTGACATAAACAAGGTTACATATAAACATGTCCAATAAAACACAAGCTGTGATGTCTGAATTCATATTCCATACCGTCCTGCTAGACTAGTCCAGAAAAGTGGGTTGTGTTCCCCAACCAGCAGTTTGGTGGAGACAAATGGAGAAAAGCCCAGGTTTCAGTGACATCACTCCCATGCCTCTAGCCACCAGAGGTCTCCTCAGTATTTCTTTGTCTCCAGCAGATGGTGGATGGATTTTCTCTTCTCTGAAGAAAATCCTAAAGATTGAGAGGGAAAGATTAATTAAATGCTCCTGAATGACCACCTTCAGGTTGACTCTCCCACTTGAGTGCAACATGGGAGGCTCCACTAGACTCTGATCTTTTCAGGAGCCATAGGAAGAGAGAAAATTGGTTCAGCTCTGCGCTCTTATCATGATAAAGGCCTGTTGAGCAGCCAGAAAATGGAAGGATTGGAAGGAATTGGAAGAGTTCAGCAGCCTCACATAACCTCAATGCCCCCTCCCTCCTCCTCTGTTCCCTCCTGCTCTCTCCCGAAGATTGCAGAAAGATCTCAGAAGGATCTGCCTGCCAGCCACCTTAAACGCAGTGCTGCAAAAGCCAATGAAACAGTATCAGGGGAGTAGAGCTGAGCTGAGCCCGGCACAGATCCTCTGCCTGGGACTCTCAGGAGGTGAATACCAAGGCTTGACCTCATCATTGTCCTTATTCATGGCTCCTGGTTCCATCTGTGTGGGATTCAATTCAGGGTAGATCGCTGGAGCGCTGTGGGAGTTGCCTGCCATTTTCTGCACATGCTAGTAGCATTTTCTCCTGTTGTGCACCTGGAGGTTGCATGGTCTGTATGTGCGGTCTGCCCAAGTGGCTCCAACTCTACCATAGTGCATTCCTATTCTAGTGCCTGTAACATGTGTTGCAGTAAAAGCACAATTAATGCTCACCATAATAAAAGCACAGTTAATGCGTGCCTTTAGGCCGCTGCGGCCTTAGCGCGCACTGTTGTCATACTTGCCTTAACTTTCTTATGTCTTCCTCCAGGAAACCTTATTTGGCCTTACCTCTGGCTTCTGGACTCTGCTCTTCTCACATGGCAGTTCTTGAGTTGTCCCTGGAGGGATTGCTCCCCTCTCTACACTGGGGGATGTATTTATTCCAGCCTAAAGGCAGGAGGTGGAGGATGGTGCTGTGGATAAGGATAACCAGCCAGCCGGAGGTTCTGGCGACCATGCTGTGCGCCACTCCCTGATCCCTAGGGGATCGGTGGTGGCTATGTCTCCAGGTGTAGGGGAGTCATTTCCATGAGGAGAGCTTCCAGAGTTCGGTTTGTCCTCACCAGAATTCTTTTCCTTTTTACAACAGGCTTGGTCATTCTAGCATGAAAATTCAAATCCTGCAGCCTCTGGGTTCCGCTAAGCTCAGTCTCGTGAGGGGCAGGCTGAGAGTGGAAGCCCTATTCGATTGCCCATGATTAAGAGTCCCTGGCAAAGGGTGCCCTCTGGAGATGGGGATTTGGCAGGGCTCTGTCCGAGATTTGGACTGTAGCTTGGAATCAGAAATATGATGTGGATGAAGAAGTACTCTCGCCTTCAGAGGATTGTGAGGAGGCCAATGTTATCCACCTGTTCTGGAGAGAGAAACTAGAGGTGTTGATTCCCAGGATCTTATCCACCTCGAGCTTGGCGGATGTTCCAGGCATGGAGCAGGAACCAAAGATGTATCCACTCCTGCAAGGGGTGCGGAAATTTGCTACACTCTTCATGTTCCTGGAGGTGCTGAAGGGCCTGTTCCCATTGGAGTGGTATTCCCCCTGACTCCCCTGCCTAAGGGGTTAAGGGTGTATAAGAAGATGCATGCTCTTCCAGAGTGCATTGTATGGTTTGATATTTCCAAGGAGGATGTGCAGGTCATGGCAGTTACCAGTCGGACCTCCATTCCTGTGGAAGGCCGACTGGTCCTAAAGGATACTCTGGACCGAAAGGTGGATTTGAATTGAAGAACCAGTTTGCTGCGGTGGCTATTCTTCAGTTGTGGTATATGCAGGCCTGACATCTCGAGCCCTGCTCCAATGGATTCAGTCTCTTCCGTCGTGATTCTACTCCTCTTTTGGAGTCTGCTATGGCCTTCCTTTCTTATGCCATGTACGGCCTGGTACGTCTAGCACCCAAGGATTGTGCCCAGTTGATGGTAACATGGTGTTGGCTTGACTTTCACACAGGGCAGTGGACTCATCTTCCAAAGCCCGGTTGTTCATCTGGTTTTAGAGGGATGCTTCTCTTGGGTCCGATTTGAAGAAGCTGCTGAAGGACCTGGGTGAGACGACATCTTATTACCTTCCAGAGGAGAATTCTAAGAGGCCTGTGAAGCGGGCAGGAGCCCCTTTTCCGTCAGCCTCCGCTCGCTCCTTGCAGGTGTGCTAGTTGGACTACTACTACTATTCCTCCCAGGAGTCTCAGGACTCCCTTTGCTGCCAGATTGGAAAGCCTTGCTTCTCCTCTGCTTATGGGCTTTGGGCTCATTCTCAGTACTTTCATGGAGCGCTTGGGCCCAGGGACCCAGTCCAATCTAGAGGAAGACCCTCCCAGGCTGCATAATGACAGTTTGGGTGCCCACTCCCTGCTTCAGTTGGGGACAGGCTTTGCCTCTTCCTTCAGGAATGGGCCCAGGTCACCAAGGTTCGTTGGGTACTAGTCCCCATTCAGTACAGCTATGTCCTGGAATGCAAGAGTCAATCCTGGACGCTTTTATCTTCTCCCCTTATGGGTCTGTGAACAGCAGGGCCACTGTGCAGATCACCTTCGACAAGTTGCCTCTCCGGAAGGCAGTGGTGCTCCTTCCCTTGGATGACTGGGGCAAGGGCAGGTATTCTGTTTCATGGTGCCGACTTGGAAGGAACATTCCGGCCCATTCTGGATCTCAAATGTGTCAATGAGCGCTTGCGTGTCTGTGCTTCTGGATGAAAACTTTGTGATCCATGATTCAAGCACTGCACTGAGGGGAGTACCTGGATTTGGCCGAGGTGTATTTTCATATCCCAATCCAGGGGATCAGCAAAGTATCTGTGTTTTACCATGCTTGGCTCTCACCTTCAGTTCACTGCCCTCCTATTCGAACTTACCACTGTCCAAAGGATGTTCTCCAAGGTCCTGGTGGTGCCGCCTGTGCACCCATATCTGGACATGTGTGCACCCATAACTGGGCTACTGGCTCATCTGAGCCCATTCTCTTTCAGAGGTGTCTCTGGTAGCTCCCCAAGTGGTGCCCTTTCTGATAGGCCTCGGCTGGGTGATCAATTGAGGAAAGAGCCAGTTGTTGCATCCCAGTCCCTGGAGTTCCTGGGAGCATGTTTCGAATGTGCATTGACTTCCTGCCAGAGGAAAAAAGTCAAAGACTGTTGGATTGCCTAGCACTGTTCTGTTCGCAGCAGACTCCCAGAGTCTGGATTTATCTTCAACTCTTCAGATTGATGACAGCGACAATCAAGATGGTGCCATGGGTGTGTGCTCTTGTGCAGCCACTCCAACGGTCCTTACTGACTCAGTGGTCCCCGAGTTCTTAGCAGTTTGAGGTCAGGCTGTCACTCCTAATGATGGTGATGGCCTGCCTGCGGTGGTGCCCTTGGATCCGCTATGATTTATATACTCAGCTCTGCAGGTTATTCTTCTATGGACAGTCTTCTGTTTATGCTTTTCTGTACATAGTTCACAGCTGTTCGATTACTCATTGTTGCCCACATTGAGATCATGTGTGGCTTGCCATGTTCTCCCATACTGTATGCTTTGGGACAAATATTGAGACTGAGGCAGATAGAGGCATGAGAATGATATCATCAAAAGCTGGGCTTTTCATTGATTCTTTGTCTCCACCAATCTGCTTGTAGGGAAACGCAACCCATTTGTCTGGACTGGTCTAGCAGGACTCAAGGAAAGGACATTATCTGGTAAGTAAAATGGTACCTTTGTATCCATCTACCCGATTCATGAAATCTTTGTGGTGTTTCATGTGTCATACTGTGGCCACATTTGAAATGTCCTCTTGGCAGAAATCTTATAATGTTTGCCTGTTTCTAAAAAATCACTTTTAATTTCTGATGGATGGAGAGCTTCTTTCAAATTCATGTTCCTTCTGTAAGCAGATGTAAGTATTTTGACTTGAAAGCATTTGTGTGCTTTTAGGATGCCCCAGTATTTTCAAATGATAGAAATTTTGAGTGTTAATTGTGAGTATAATATTCAGTTCATCATTCTATTATGTTGCTTCTTATAGGTGTAAGTAAATAACATTTCTCTGTTATATGCTGTCTTTATAATATTTGATGGATGTCCTCAATTCAATAATTTAGTCCAAAATCATTTGCCTGCGATCTATATTCTGTGGTAGACGAACAAATTCTTCAATACTATTAAAAACTAATAAAATGCTAAACTAAGAGTTTATTCATATTCCAAATGCTTTCAGTTATTTTTCTGATCCTTTCCAGAGCTTAAAAACGTCTTCTGTGTACTGCTTCCAGATGTAGATATGCTGACCAAAAGGGGGGTTCTCAATCCATTCTGATTTAAATTGCTCATGTATAAATTAGCTAAAGACAGAGCACAAGAAGCTCACACGGCTATACCTGATATTTGTTTGCTAAACGTCTTTTGAAACATAAAGAAATTATTTTTAATTTTGAATATTCTTTTGCATGTGTGAAAGGGTGTTCAATTTCTTTCAGTTTGATTTAATATGTGTTAACACTGAAGCAGCTTAGATAGAAAATCCTTTTGGAAATTAATTCATGCATTGGTTTTAACTCATTTGAACGTATTACTTTAACCCCTTGCTTGTAGGTCTCCTACAATACTCCCTTAATCATCTACAGCTTATTCAAAATACCGCAATTAAATTAATTCATAATGTACATCGTTCAGATCATGTAAGACTACTATTGAAGATCACTGCTTACCCATTTCATGTTGTAGAACATTTAAGATCTTCATATTGACCCATTGGGTATTTTACATGAGTTTTCCTCTGTATCTGTCTTCTCTTTTCATACCTCAGAGACACTCAAGATCCTCTCAGGATCTTTTATTGGTAATTTCTGCTCACAGAAAACGTAGATATGAATGGATCTCTACCGCAGTCTTTGCTTAAACAGTGCCCCAGTATTGTGGCATACACTCCCTTTTAAATATCCGGTCGAAAGGTTCATCTAAGAAGTTTAAGAAACATGTGAAGACTTGGCTGTTTGAATGTACTTACAGAGATTATCTTTAAGTCTGAAAGTTCCTGTGACCTATTGTGTACCGGCTATCATGGTTGTCGTGTTTTTCTGGTATGGTTGACGTTATTCTATTCAAACCTCATGTTTATTTATATTTAAACACTTGTCTGTTATGTGTTTAATGTTTTATTGTTTGTTAGCTGCCATTAGAATACTTTATTGTTAAGTACCTAGATGTCAGTCACACTGTCACAAATGTTGAATGAACAAATACATTAATTAGCTTCACAAAACCGGGGCGGGGTGAGGGGGCCTCCCATGTTTGAAGGGAGAATAAACTAATGCAGCATCTTTGACAGGAGTTGATATAAGTGAAGATTGGGGTGTTTTTTGGTATGATGGAATTAGTTGTTGCTACCCAAAGTTTTCACACTGCGTTTATAAGTAGGATATTGTACAATAATTTGCTCTGTCACAATTTATTTTGTATGCTAAGAACAAGAAGGACATTTGTGTATTTTCCGAACTGGAGTTTTTTTTAGACATGATAAATTCATCTTAAGCCTGGTAACAAATTAACAAGGGCTTTGCTGTTTCTGAGGTATTTCCTACAAAAAAGAATAAGAAAAACAGATATAAGCTGAATTAATTGAAAATGCTGTGTACGCTGTTTGATTTTTACAGAAGTTTTTTCATTGTTATAATCTTGACATCAACATATACCAGAAAAGGGTGCATTGCTTGTTAACATGTTGCGTGGCAGTGGTCCAATACAAACTAATTTGAGTTCGGAAGCTGCCTTTAGCTCCTAATCTAATAGCATTTCAGTGGAGTCTGTGGAATATTTATTTTCCAAGAAAATTGACAGCTATCTGCTGGAGTAACATGGTGAAACCTGAGGAAATTTGGGCTCTGCATGTAGCCTGGGCCTGGAGAAACTCTAAGATTCTCAATTGGAAACCTACTGGACTGGCCTATTCTGTTCTCTCCTGTCACCAGTTAGAACAAAAACACTTTGGGCTCTATGGGTAAGAGTCTTCCCACTATGTCTTGTAACAAATTACAGCACTTTGGCCAAAATATTCAAATCGCAGGACAACTCCACCAAACATGCAGCAGTATGCCCTCCTGTCCACACTGTCTCCAACCTAGGCTATAAACAAAGGTAAACATATTTGTGTAGTCTAACTGGAGTGAAATATTAATGACAAGAGAGGTTTATAGTCATTCTCTGTCATGGAAGATGGTATTGTATTTCTTATCCTCCAAGGTTCTTGACATTCCTTCATTCTTATTCCCTTGTTTCACTGATGCACCACTGAAATCAGGGGAAGTAATGTCTGGCTTGGAAGTACAGATTGACTGACTGAAAACTGACTGTATCGTGTCAGGCATCTGACATGGTCTGATCTATGTTCTTCTCCCTGAGGCTTATTCAGTGGCTTTGATTTTATCTTGAATGTTGTACACTCGTTTCTTATGAGCAGACCTGGCTGCCATAGTTCTCTTTAGAAAGGTTCCAGCTGTTAGAGTACCTCAGACAGCAGCAGAGTATACTCAAATCTTATGCTAGTGCCCCAGATGTTAGCACTGCTAAACTCATCCAAGCTATAGGAAACACGCTGAAACCCCAGAGAGCTGCAGAGTGAGACATGGGGCCCTGCTCCCCCTCCCCCTCCAAAACACACACACCTTCACGGTGCACACTTCTGCCAGCCCACCACTGTGCTTATAGCTGTGGGCACTAGTTCCCAAATGGGGTCTTACCATCAGTGGATGGGGTCATCGAAACAAGGTTGCACCCTTTTCTCCTGAAGCTCCACTCTAGCCACTGTTCCCTCTAAGCTGTGCGCGTGTGCGCGCACACACCTCGCCGAGCAAGCACACATACTTTACAACAGAGCGCACAAAAATTACGGCTCTGATTCTGATAGAAAACAACACAGATATCTTAAAATTTAAAAGTTATGATTGTAATTACTAGAAATTTCCCGCTTCATTTAGTAATTGTCTATTTTCATTTAATTTGATTAAAATCAATGTGGTGTACATACTGTATTCTGATGTTTAGTCAAATTTTAAAGTATATAACTCCGAGTGTCGTTATGTGGCGCACAAAAATTTAACCTTCTTTCAAAAGCTGCACACAGCTGATATTTTATGCGCACACAGCCTACTGAAAATTAGAGGGAACATTGACTGTAGCCTATGATCAGGAGTGAGCCTGTGAGTCAGTGAACCCTCTGCAAGCTTCCTGTTTGACTGGAAACCTAAGGAAAGTACTGTGGTCTCTGAGCACACACTGACACACAGGGCCCTGTGCTGACCGTGCCAGCTTCTGCTCTTGCCACCATTGCTGCCTTCATGTTTTAGATTAATTGGCGAATGAGGAAGTGGACGACAGAGGGGAGGGGTGGAAGGTCTTCTATTTTGCAGGGCCATAACGTATGAGTGATGTGGCTGCACAGGGCGCATGTATGGGGTACTGACATCATCGATAGCCCAACCACTATAGTCTCTATGTACGTCCTGTTGCCCTGTTAATGTTGTCCCAACCCGTGTAAACAACCTCTTTGAAGGAAAACGTGGGATACAAATCTGGATAAATAAATCAATCACTGGGGCTTGCAGGAAGTCTGATAAGAGTGAGGGTGTACGGGGAGGGGCTGCCAGGTTTGCATGTTACAAAGAGCGTATTCCTAGCTTGCTACCATCCTGCTATGATGTTTTCATCATCATCTAGGGTCATGTGAACTGTTAAATGGGGTCCTATTAGATAAAGCACTGGGAAGCCCTGGCTTACAGGGTAGCTTATACCAAAGCTCGTCTTGCAGAAGGGGAGAGGAAGCCTGATAGAGGCACAGGTAATGTGGATTCTGGTTGCTGAATCCCCAAACTCAGTTCTTTATTCAAGTTGTCCTTCACGATACTACAGGAAAGAAGAAGAGAAGGGAAAAATACCCTAATTTGTAGAAATGCTGAACTGACTCTAGTCTAACTTATTGAAACTTCTCATTTCAGAGCTCATCTCAGTGTGATTTAGAGAGAGTCGCGTTCAACTATATGTGACATTTGTTATTTATAGGCAGGAATTTTCAGCATGAATGCTTGCGAGGAGGGTTTTGCCACCGGTGGCAGAGATGGCTGCGTTCGGCTCTGGGATTTAAATTTTAAACCAATTACTGTGATTGATCTCAGGGAAACAGACCAAGGATACAAAGGTAGGATTCCTACAAACCATGAAAAAGCTGATTGGCACAAATTTGAAACATTATAGTTTTTCTAGGGTTTGTTTTTGTTCTTTCTTTTTAACTAAAAAGTCAAATCTTGCACAGAAATATTGTGGGGTCAGTATTCAAGAGTCCTGAAGCTGACTTCAGGAGGGAGTGCCACGGCATTTTCATATAAAAAGAGCTATGGGATCATTATATTATTTTGATATTATAGTCTTAATTTGCCTGTAGTGATAGTCTGTTACAGTACCTTAGCAAGTTTAAAATGCCAAAATAAGCTTAAATGTTGTTGGCATGCAAACTTTGAATTTTATTATCTAATCTCTAAATATTTGTTTTCATTATGGAAGGAGTGGTTATTTCATGTTATTCATAGTATGCCTTTTAATTAATTGATTCATATTTCCTTTATTTTTGTATTCAATGTTTTATTAGTAAAGGAGGAAAACATGTAATTTTCTCATTTTTATAGCACTTTTAAGGTAATTTTATAACGGCACACTGATTCTATAAAGTAAACCACATAGGTTATAGTATTCTAATGTAGCCTACACCCATATCCCCGCACTCCACCCCAGTGTCAGCCCTGTGCACGCCCACCCCACAGGACACACGATGTCACATGCGCACGTACTTATAGAATAGCAACTGGTTGACGTACACATGAATGTGCCCATCCACTTGTGCAGTTCACTAGAATACTGTGACTTATGTGCATGGATGATGTGTACCATGGGCGCCCCCTTTATGTGCACCCTGTGTCCGTCTGCCTCTCAGTCGTCTTCTTTGCACAGCATCCAAGGGCAATATATTGCACTGCTACATCCTGAGTTTTGAGAGCTGGTGGTGGGGTGAATGCAGTACAGGATGGTTAGAAAGCTGGATCAGGGAAGCTGTGCATTCTAACCAGCAGACGAGAAAAATTGGCACCAGGACCCTGCAAAGTCATGCCACCCAGCATCATCCTGGCAGGGACTTTTTAGCATGGCAGGAAGCATTTCTGTGCTGGAGAATTCATGCCATTGAGAGCACTGTTCCCTCTAAGCTGTGCGCGTGTGCGCGCGCACACACCTCGCTGAGCGAGCGCACATACTTTACAACAGAGCGCACAAAAATTACGGTTCAGATTCTGATAGAAAAAAACAGGCGTCTTAAAATTTAAAAGTTGTGATTGTAATTACTAGAAATTTTCCGCTTCATTTAGTAATCATCTATTTTCATTTAATTTGATTAAAATCAATGTGGTGTACATACGGTATTCTGACATGTAGTCAAATTTTAAAGTATATAACTCCAAGTGTCGTTATGTGGCGCACAAAAATTTAACCTTCCTTCAAAAGCTGCACAGCTGATATTTTAAGCGCACACAGCCTACAGAAAATTAGAGGGAACATTGATTGAGAGTAGAGCTTTCTATTCTTGTTGATTTGTGTGGAATTGTTTTAGGTTAGCTATGCAAAATTAGATGGGGGTTTAATGCTGCCAGACTTCCCCCTTTAACCACAGCTACTCTGCCCAAATGCAGAGTAATTACATGCCAAGGGCAAGATTTAAGCTTCAGGCAAAAACAGGATGAAAAATGTGCAGAAATCAGTCTTCCTGAGCAATTTTATAAAAACTGTCTTTCATTCAAGGATTTAATTTTCTACAACTAGGCAAGGAAAAAACAAACCACCAAAAATGATTACTATAAAAACTTCTGCAGAAAAGTTCTGTGGACCTTTTCCACCCTGTTGCTTACCATCAGCCTTTAAATTTCTGATCTTCACCTTTAGTTGCTTCCACAGGAAAGCCCCTCCTTATCTTTTCCTCTAAGTCTGTGCAGCCCCCACCTCACGCTCCTAGTCCTGTACATTCTCTCATTCCTAGGGGAAAGCAAGCATTCACCCAATTCTGTTTTCCCTCTCCCATGTACCATAACTCTCACTGAATTACAGGCACTCCAATCATGAGTCTTCACACAGGCTGAAAATCAGTGTTAGAACTGTCAAGTATGTTCTTACACTGGCTTTTAATGTTTCCTGGGGTATTTTTATTAGTGCAGTAAGTTTTTACACTTACTGTGCAGCATGCGCAAAAATTAACTCGTGGTAAGTGCAAAGCCTTTGCAATAAAAGGCAGGGACATGCCCGGCATCTGCCCTGCATTTACCACGCAGGGCAAACACTTACTGTAGGAGTCGTATGTTGCATTCCTTAGCAGATACCAAGGCATGTAACATTAGCTACAGCCAAGAATAAAAAACCTTCCTGTTGTCACATTACATACATTACTGCCCCCCCCCCCAGGCCACAGATTCATCCCCAATAAAAGCAACCCTGACACAGACCCTACCCCCCTTTAGTACCCCGCCCAGAAAGCAAATCACAATCCTTAAGGCAACCCCCAAACAGACAATCTCCCCACACCTTATCAGCACAGAGTAATAAAATGTCAAATAATAAATAAATAGATAAAATGATACAAAAATTAAATACATAAAGAAACAGTCAATAAAACAAATAAAAAAGCATTGTTTTATTTTTAGCCTTTATACAGCCTCGTTTTGTTTTGTTACCGATTGTAGCTTACACGTTTTAGAAAAGATCAGCTTTGAACTGTTTTAACTTGACTTTTAACCCTACTAGGCTGATGTTATTTATTAGATGCTCCTGACGCATGCTTCGTCCGAAACATGTTGGGCTTCTGATGAATTTTGCATGGTTATTTATATTTTTATCTGCATATGTTTGTATTAAATTAATTTGTTTATTTGTTTGGTAAAGTTATTTGGGGCCTTCAGTTTTTGCATTTCTTGAGAAGATATGAACCACTGCTTATTTTGCATTTGGCTCAGTCCTGGGCATAGCACATGAGTGGTGTGGCAAGGAGGCCTATCCGGAGTCCAGGGGAGGACAAAGAGACAGGGAATTCACCCTAGTAAAGGGCCCCCTTTCACCGAGGCATGGTAGGAAAGCCACAAACACCTCCAGGAATCAGAAAACTTCCACATGGCCCACATTTCATGCTCCCCCTAGTGGAATGAAGGGGAGAGGATACAGAGCCCAGAACCCCTTAGGCAGTGAATGCTCCAAGCACTCAGGTGCCTGAAGTCAGGCTGATTGCCATCACCTGGGTAGGGAGGAGTTGGAGCTAGAGCCCTGGCGGTATAAACCTAGGCCAGTGTATGAGAGAAAGAGGGGAGGAGGAGGAGAAGCAGGAAGCCAGACTGCCATGAGCCGAGGCACTGATGCAAGCAAGGGAAGCTTAACTGGTGCTGAGCTGAGCAGAGGAACTGATCTTCCAAGAGAGGAGAGTGCTAATTGGCATATAGCACGTTTGCAGGAGAGTTTGGAGGGAACCGGAGAGACTCCAGGATTCCCCGGGAGGCTGGTAGCTGAGCACTGTGAGCAGGACGGGGAGTCAGTGCCTATGCAGCTGGGAGAGCCCGAGGTAAAGCTGATTGATGAGGACACTCCCATGGACTGTTCTTTTGCCAAGCTTTAAACCTGGGGAACAGAGAGAAAACAAGCCAGTCTTGAAAGAGAGTTTACCAGGAAAAGGAACCCATAGTCCACAAGCTGGGTGGCCGTGATTCCCTCGTGTTGAGAGAAAGGGAAGGTCACGGGGACTAAGGAGCAAGCCTGGAAACTGTGTTAAGCTTGTTAATCACCTGCTGCTGGAATGAGGACACTGGGGTAAGAAAGTAGCTATTATAACAAAGCTTTCTTGTGCCCCTGAGTTATATTTGTTGCTTGAAAGTTTTGAAGCTGAACAGAAGCTATACTATCACGGACAGTGAATGTGATTTTGTTTTTGTGCTTTACCCAGCAAGGCTAAAAAGGGCATGAAATATCCTTGCTGTTAAAGACTGTGTATCCTGAATTATAGAGAACCTTTAAACAACCAGTTTTGGGTTTGAGTTTGTTTCTGGACAATGCTCTACTTCACAGAGTCCTGAGCAAATATCCTGTACGTGGTATGAATGAACCATTGTGTATAAAATAAATTTCTGTCATTTGCCTTACCTCTTTGAGCCTGACTACAGGTTTCTGCCTGCTGCAAATATACAGCCACACAAAGACTACATTTCTCAGAAGGCACTGCGGGGAAATAGTTTGAAAAGCTGGAAAAAGCAGATAGCAGGAAGTTCCTCTAAAAACCACACCCCTCTAAGCTAGAGGCGAGTGGTGGTGGCGTGACAGTGGTGAAGTCCTTTTTGCTTGACTTTCTGACACAGATGGAAATTATTTGCCTTTATAGCTTGGTCATCATTTTACTTTTTTATAGCATCATTTTCAACATCGTTTTAAATGTGTTAAGCAGTGTTGAAAGAGAATTAATTTGCAGTGTAATGTAAACTTAAAACTGGCTTACAAACTCTTGGGATTTTTCCCATGGACCCAAAAAGAAGAAAAAAATTAAGGTCTTGATGTGTGGTTCGGTGTTTCTGTATTGCCAGATGGAGGGGTCCTGTTTTTGATTTCTGGGTCACGTCCTTTGCTCCCCTGGTCAGCCAGACTGGGATCTGCAGAGGCAGCCTTCACAGATCCTAGAAGGAAGGTGTCATAGTTGTTGTGCAATGGCGACACCTAGTGACTGGATTTAGGATTCATGATTGCAGCGTTCCAGGAGGGGTTCTAGTGCATTGGCACTCAGCTGAGAATGGTCACTGAAGTAACGACTACAGTAAGTTGGGAGGTAATATAGGGATAAAATCCTCAGTAGCAAAGAAGGTTTATGGTGCCAGATCCCAGCCTTGGTTACAACTGAGCTGGAAGTCCAAAGGAGCAAAAGGAAACAGCTAAGCCCAAAAGAAAATAAATACCGTAGTACATGTCCTCCTGAATATAAAACTAAGTGATAACTGCGTTATCTGCATGAGTGACATGCATCTAATTTGGGAACTAGCTTTATAATACTACTTTTATTTGTTTTTCAAGGCCTCATGTAGATTGGACTGTTTTTTGGCATTTATGGAAGATTCCTTATTCAGGAGATTTTCATGCACTATTGAAGACGAGGCTACTGTTGTTGTATATCTGAATTATGCATATCTGTGTATTACTAATCTCATTTTCTTTTCTATAGGTTTATCCGTGAGGAGTGTTTGCTGGCGAGGAGACCACATCCTAGTGGGGACACAGGACAGCGAAATTTTTGAGATTGTGGTGCATGAGCGCAATAAACCTTTTCTGATTATGCAGGGGCATTGTGAAGGGGAACTATGGGCCTTGGCAGTCCACCCTACAAAACCACTAGCTATGACTGGAAGCGATGATCGTTCCGTCAGGTCAGCAAGCAATGCAAACTGTCTAGGGTTTTATTTTCCTAAAGTGAATACAATTACTGATTGCGTGGTTCACCTTTCTGCACTGACATAATTTGAATGTAAAAGGTTCAGCTTTGCACTTTTCACATTCATTCTAACCTTCTTTCCTCCTTTCCACTCTCTTATTACGCAGGCACTCTCTTATCTCCTGCCTTTCAAAATGTAAGGACCTGGGGGATGACAGCTCTTTGTCTTGATAAGAATACACAACATAAAAACTGCCTAATGACACCACAAGTTCAAGGACCACATTCTAAAAGGTGAATTACTATAAATTACCCTTTATGGGTTTGGATAGTGAATGCGCACTATACATAAGACATGACTTTTGAAAGGAGGGGAGTTTATACATATGACATAATCACCTATACACATACAGTCATCACAATTAAAATCATGGCTAAGTCTATCCTTTTCTCTTTTTGCAAGTTTTTAATTGCAAATTAAAGCCTTTCTATAATCAACCAGTCTCTTAAATCATGTTCACGCCCATGCTGCCATAGAGCATTTGGAAGTTATACATTATTGTTTATCTCACAAAGGGGTGTGTTTACTAATGTGAGCTGTTAGTGTGGGGTTTGCCACATGCTAAGGGCATCACACTAGCAGTTAGCCTGGGCCCTACGCTAAAATTCCCATGCTAACCAGTTAGCATGCGATTAGATGGGGACTGGGCGGGTTAGTGGTGCATCATGGTTAGTATAGGCATTTTGGCACACACTAATGGTAAATGTTGTTGTTGGCGCAGATGCACATAATGCTGCCTCACTGGATGGCGTTAAGTGCACTGCATGCTGGTTATCACTCTGCAGCACATTAGCAGCATGCTAAGGCCTCGGGGATGGATGCACGTGTCCCCAAAAGATAGCGCAGACCTCCGTGCTAATTTTGCGGCACAAATGGCGTGCTCCCGGCGCACCCCTTAGTAAACATGCCCCAAAATGTTATATACAAATAGTTAAGTCAAATGTTTCTACTTATATTATAATACATCGTACACAAAACATCCATATTGTTCACAAAACATACATTCCAGCAGCCATTTGGTGCCTGCCTTAGGAAGGAGCAAGTTCCTTCAAAAATGAAAGCTACTTATTTATTTATTAGGACTTGCTAGATGAATCCTGCCAACTTCTTCACAATCAAAACCACACACTGACTTGAAAAGGCTATGAGAGATAGTAATTCTCAAGGCCACATGACCTTATCTTATTAAATCTTAAATATGCTCTGAAATCCTCTCGTCATTACATGCAAACTGATTCCGCATCAGTGGTGTGCATTGTTCTAAATGAACAGAATGAATAAACAAACCAACCTGATGAAAACACCCCACAATATTCAAAATTCCCCTTCCTAGCAAAAATTGTCTTACATGTGGTAGAGACTGTATTCAAGGTTTGAACCCCATAAAGGGTAATTTTATAGTAATTCACTTTTTTGAATTTAGCCCTTTATCTTGAGCTACAGGCAAATCTGGCTTTGCACACCACTCTCTCTCTCTCTCTCTCTCTCTCTCTCTCTCTCCCTCCCCCCCTCTCTCTCTCTCTCTCCCTCCCCCCCTCTCTCTCTCTCTCTCTCTCTCTCCCCCTCCCCCTCTCTCTCTCCCCCTCTCTCTCTCTCTCTCTCTCCCCTCCCCCCCCCCCCCCCCTCTCCCTCCTCTCTCTCTCCTCTCCCGCCTCTCATCTCTCTCTCTCTCCCTCCCCCTCCCTCTCTCTCTCTCCACCCCCTCTCTCTCCCCCCCTCTCTCTCTCTCTCTCTCTCCCACCCTCTCTCTCTCTCTCTCTCTCTCTATCCCCCTCCCCCTCTCTCTCTCCCCCTCTCTCTCACTCTCTCTCTCCCCCTCCCCCCCCCCCCTCTCTCTCTCTCTCTCTCTCTCTCTCTCCCCCTCCCCCTCTCTCTCTTTCTCTCCTTCAGAGGGCAGTAGATAGTGCTCAGCTGTGTGATCTTTCTCTCTTCATTTTCAGTCAGGGATAGGGTTGATGTATTGGCTCTGTTCCTCATGGTTTTGGGGTTATTCTCACAACCAGCATTCTGGGAATGAGCATTCAGAATACTACATATCACAAGATATGAGTGATCTTCTGAACCAGTCTCCCAGGATGCTCAGCAAACTTTCCTCTGTGATGTTAGTGTGAAACACATGGTACCTATCGTGGAGCCCCATTCCAGGAGGGGGACCTCCAGGTCGTCTGGACATCTCTGCTAAAAACAGGGCTGTTAGGACCCGATTCTGGTCTGCAGGAACAAAACATTCCCGCGGGAGCCAAAATCAGGCCCGAGGACGGCCCGGCGTGCTCCCTCCACCTGCAGGGATGGGCCCCCATCATCTGCACTCCGACCCCCCCAAATCCCTGCCCCCCCAACCCAAGGTTCACCTCCCGTGGCCTAGATCGGGCATCGGAGACACCCCCCCCCCGCACCTGGCCCTGGGGGTGGCTCACCTGCCCCAATCTGGCAATTGTGCTGCTTATATCACCTCGGAGGTGGTATAAGCAGCATGTCTCAGCAGGCCGAGCAGCACATAAAGGGCCGTAACCTGAATCGGCCCTGTATGTGCTGCCGGGCTGACCCGTCCCCACTCCGCAGCCCCGCAACCCGCGTTCAAGAATGAGGGCCACAGGCAATGGGCGGGATTCCGACATTGATGTGTCAGCCCTCTGTGCGCCCATCAGAACTGGACGCACAAAAGGAGCCGCCATTCTGATCCGGAGGGGCATGTTTAGCCCCGTGGGATCAGAATTGTGACCAGGCCTGTACGTGCAGACTGGGACCCCGATTCGGTTTGGCCTGCACGTACAGGCCTTGCCCGGATAGCTCAGTCAGGGCTGTTCAATGGAGCCGTGGTGCCATAGCATCCAGTTGCCATGTCACCGCAGCTCCATTGAAAAGTCGCGATCCCTGGCCACCAGCTGCAAAGATGCTTTCCCCATAGACCGATCCCCCAATCAGGCCTCCTAAGGCCAGGGTTGGGCTGCAGGGAATGTCCTCTACCCCCCCTCCACCCTTTCTGCGCCCTGAGCCCACCATCCCCCGCCAACTAGGGGAACTTAGTCCACCTCGGAGGTGAAATAAGTTCCCCGTTCAAGTCACCGGCCGTGGATGTACAGAGCCGACAGTGGAATCAGCCCTGTACATCCGAGGCCGATGACTGCCCGTCCTAACACCACCCCTAATCCATCCCTTTCCAGCCCTTGTCTACCTTCCCTGTACAACGCACAGTGAAGGTAGACTGGATCGGGAAAGGGCCCAAATAGCGGGGATGGATGTCCCAACAGGACATCCATCCCTTCTATTCATGCCTCGGAATGACCCCGAAAGTGTCTTCATAAAATACTTGCACAAATCATGCAGAAATAGCATCTGGACTGAAGCCGTGAGCATTTGCAGCGCACTAGAGCAAGCATCGTTCATGAAGTATGCACAGACGCCCACCTGTGCTCTGCTCAAACTTTGCCTATGTCGCATACAAGTATGCACCTAATGGCTGATGCCTTTTATAAAATTACTTCCTTTATTTTTATTTAACATTTCTTATATACTGCCTTTTCATGATATCAAGGCGGTTTACATTGAACAAACTGAAATTACATTGAACAGGGCATTATAACTTGGAGATAACTATTTTACAGGGAACGTGGGCTATGGAGGGTTAAGTGGCTTGCCCAAGACCACAAGGAGCACCTGTGGGACTAGAAACCCCAGTCCTTCCGGCCCAAGGTTGCTGTCCTCTAGTGGGATTTGAACCCCCGACCTTCCGGCCTGAAGTACCTTGCCCCAACCACTAGGCCACTCCTCCACTCCACTCCACTC
This sequence comes from Ichthyophis bannanicus, assembly GCA_033557465.1. NCBI lineage: Eukaryota > Metazoa > Chordata > Amphibia > Gymnophiona > Ichthyophiidae > Ichthyophis > Ichthyophis bannanicus. The sequence continues at coordinate 42,886,112 of CM066037.1, read as the reverse complement.
CTTAAAATTCTATCACCTGAATGCGATGGGTAAGGTTTGCTCTGTAGGTTTTTAAAGATTTTTTTAATTTTCCATGATTAAACTAAACACCCTTTGCCAATCATTTGGATCTGGATTACAATAACTCATTTTTGCTTTTCCATTAGTCATTGGCCTCTTCATCTTAAAGCAACTTATAATTCAGCCATAGGATGCCCAGGGGGCATATTTACTAAAGTGTGCAACCCATTAGCATGGGGTTTGCCACAAGTGCTAACAGTTAACATAGGGTCCCGCTCTAAAAATCTCGCACTGAGTGATTAGCATGAGATTGGGCAGATTAGGGGCATAATAGGGGCATTGATGGTGCGTCACATTGTGGGCATTTTGGGCATGTGCTAACCATGCCTGTGGCTGTTAGCATGGATGAACTTAATGCCATTTCAGTGGGTGGCCTTAAGTGAACCTGAGCACTGGTTAGTGTGGTGCCGCGTGTTAGCAATGTGTTCATGGCAAGGAGACAGATGCGCACGCTTTCCAAAATTTGAATGGGCCTCTACACTAATTTCATGCCCAAATGCGCGCTAGAAAGTATCTGTTAGCCTCCTCTCGCTGCAGGCTGTAATTTGTTCTACTCCTAGATAGCTTCACAATATTTGCCATAATTCCATTTCGAGAGGAATTTAAAATAGTTCTTTTCCTCTTGGCATCTACAAGAGGTTATAAAATATTATTTGCTGAAGTAGTGAAATTTAAAATAGCTTTACTTCCTTCTGAATCAGGTGAGAGCTTTCTAAGTAATGAGATGTGAACTGTAGCCACCTCATTGAAGAACTGGCTGCTCTCCAGTTGGGATAATGAGGAAGACAGCAATTTATTCTCTAGTCCTAAAGAAGGCAATCCCATTACCATGTCAAGTATTTTCTCTCTTGAAATTGCCTTGGAGCGATGAATGACTGATTGATTTATTACATGAAATGAGTGAAATAAATAATATATTTCCAAAGCACATCAACCTAACAGCTGATATTCCTAAAAGGAATAGCAAAAAGGTGCACAGCATTATGATGTCAATGTACTAACTTGAGAGCATGCACTGTTCACAGAGTAATGTCCAAACATTTTCCTCTGGGCTTCTATGCAAATAAGCTCAGTAGGAATATTGCTCATGAAAGGCTCCTCTGACTAACACTTAGCTTGAGCTACCACACAGTCCATAGTAAAAGGAGCCCGTAGTTTTTCTACAGGAAATTTTGGAAAAGAAATAGAGGTATCACTTTTTTTTTGTGAAAATTGATCCACAAAAACAATTTTAACTATTACATCACAGCAGCTCAATAACGATTAATCAGAATAAAATTTTGCAAATGAAAAATTATGCACAGGAGAAATATTTCACAGACTACTTTGCGCACTATAAATGTTTTTGCATGTGAAACCATTTTTTTAGATTTTTTTTCTCTGTTTAATACATTAATCTCTATAGTGTATGTTAGCTCTATACATCAGTTGTTTATTGTATCTAACCTTTTTAGGAATCTAAGGTGCCCTTTTATTCAAGTGTATTAGGTTTTGGCACCTAATGTGTGTCTGACACGAAAACTAATCTGCATTAAGTGCAAAAGCCTCCATGGTAGCTGTCAGAGGCATGACCAGCACATTCTTGATAGTTAACTTATGGATGAGTACCCCAGTGCATGGCACACTATTGTGGGGGCACTTAACTCCAATTATTAAGGTGATGTTAGGTGCACCCCTATTAATGGCAACATTGACAGTGCCCGATATACTCCCCTGCATTAACTGCAATGTGCTCACATATCCACTCTCCACCCCTACCCCGCCCATCCAGCACCCCAGTGCTTGAGTGGCAGTTAGCGTATGAAGTATGCTATAACTCATACCCCCGACATTTCCTATATTGTTTCTTGTCGTTTTCAAACAAAAGCAGAAGAGAAAACCCAAAATTTCATTGTTTCCTGTCTGTCATTAATAGAGCATGACTTTGATGTGTTCCTTTATCGGTTACCAATGCAATTTTGCAAGCAGCAGACTCGCTGTAGCATGTCTTTCACACCTGTTTTACAATTTTAGATCTTTTCTAAATCATTCCAGGAAGATGCTTGTAGAGAGTATTACAGTCGTGGAAAAGACTGAAAACTAATGCATACAAGAAGTGTAAAAGAGTTTGGATGAGTTTCTGGAGGAAAAGTCCATAAACCATTATTAAAGTAGACTGAGGAAATTTTATTTTATTTATTTATTTATTTAACAGTTGCTTATATACCGCTACCTTCCACAGATCAGGTGCGGTTTACAATGAACAAGAATGAACAGATTTACAAGTCTGTTTTACATGGAACATTTGTTAACTAGGTACAATGTAGCTGTTTTACATGGAACATTTGTTAACTTGGTACAATTTTGCAATATACATTAATCATGAATGACTAAATATGGTAAAACTTGTTAAATAACAAACTAACTTATTTACATATTTTGATTTATTACATATATTTATATACAGGATTTACAAGTAGTTATTTATTCGATTTTAATTGTAATTGTAGTTTGCTAGGAGAATTAGAGTTGGTGTACCCTAGGTTGTTATTAACCATTACCTGTCGGAGGTAAGGTATTTTCAAGTGTGCCAAAATGGGAGGTGAATAGATAAGTTTTTAATTTCTTGCGGAGTTCCTTTGCATCATTTAATGCTCTTATTTCTTCAGGGAGGGAGTTCCATAGGGTGGGAGCTGCATGTGAGAACGCTTTCCTATTAGTAGTCTTTTTAGCAGTTGTGAATTCTTTCGGGATCCTAATTCTGTTCGTGTGGCCTCTCCGAAGCGAAGTTTGGGATGTGTCTTTGGTGATAAGTTTTGTCAAGGGGACTGGGGCCATTGTGTTTAAAGTCTTAAATGTGGTGATAATCAATTTGTGATTTATTCTGGATTGAATTGGGAGCCAGTGAAGGTTTGCTAGTATAGGGGTAATGTGTTCAAATGGTGGAACCTTCATTACAATTCTTGCTGCTGCATTTTGGGCAAGTTGGAGTCTTTTAATGTTTTGTTTTGTTGTTCCTAGTAGGGTGAGATTTGCAAAATCCACTGCTTACCCCTGGGACAAGCAGCATAGAATCTGTGTACCTTTTGGAAACCTCACAGGTACTTGTGACCTGGGTTGGCCAGTGTTGGAAACAGGATACTGGGCTAGATGGACCCTTGGTCTGACCCAGTATAGCATATCTTATGTTCTTATGTGGGCTGTTCCAAAAACACTGCCAACACTTGACCAGCCTCAGCTTAAAACAGAAGCGCTGTAAAACTGTTTGAATCTGCACACGTAGTGCATACAGGACCATACCAAGCTAGAAATGCACCCTGTGTGACTAACGAATCTGGTGTCCTTCCCCCTTCCATTCTAGCTATATGCAGTAACTCACTCTTCTTGAGCTTCCTGGAATCTCCGTGATGATGTTGGCACCCTTTCTGCACCTGTGCTCTGTGCGGCTGCACCACTCACACAGCCCTTGGTACAGCCCTGGGCGCATAGAAACATAAGAAATGACAGCAGCCTATCAAGCTATTTTCCGACAAAGCTATTTTCCAACAAATAGCAGGGTCATTAGCTCTCACTGCTGGACAGATTTGATCTAATTTTAAATGACATTCTTTCTTTACCCAAGAAGCTAGGTTCAAAGTAGGTTACTACCAAAAACACTTCAGCCTTTAACAACAATAAATATATAATCCATAAAGGCACAAGTTTCACTAGAGTTTTTACTAACTAGCTGCAGAATCCCTTTTCCACCCCTCCCAGACCCAACATCCCAGGTTGCCATATTAGGCACCCCAGAGAAGAATTAGCCAGGAACACTTGCGATCTTCTGCAGCCTATCATGAAGGCAGAATCTACATTGGTTTCATTCAATTGAACAAGAAAAACAAGTCTCCACATCTGAAACCTGCAGAAATCACTGCGCTGCCACACCCACCGGCAGGCAGGATTCAGGTGCTCCTAGCAGCACAGAGCCCCTGTCGGGCTTTGCAATTTGTCAGATTAAACTCCCCCAAAAGTCAAACCCTTACCCCTGCCTCTGTCGCACATCTACTGCTGGAAACCACTCACTGACTCACTGTGACATTTGATTACAGTTACCTGAACTATCCACACAAAAAAACAGATCAGCTGCTTAATCACCATCTGAACTGGACACTTTGCAAAGTTACAAGGGTAGGAAAGAATAATTTGTAAGGCCATACTTCTAATCATTCCAAGTATACATTACACTGAGCAGAGCATGGACATTTTTAGTTATTTATTTATTTAAACAGCTTTTCTATACCGCCCCTTCCATCGATCACAAAACATAGTTACAGAGAACATAAGGAATTATTTACACACCAGTATTCACATATACGGTAGTATAGTGGAAGCTGGAGTTCATCACTATTTACAATACTGAAACTATGAGTAAGGCTGCAATGGAATATGTTTGCCAGTGGGCGAAAGGTAGAAGAGGAGACTAATTGGGAGGGGTGCAGTGCGAAGTGGAGGTGACTGAATTGGTGGCAGTGGGATTATTGTAATAATCAGAGAAAAGTAGAGTTTCTAATTCCTTGCGGAAAGTCTGGAGATCTTTGATCTGATGGAATCGGGGAGAGAGTTCCAAAGGGTGGGAGCTGTGTACCTGAAGGCCCTATTGCTGGTAGCTTGTTTTGTTTTTCGTATTGAGGAGGGTATCGATAGGAGGTACTTTTTCTTTTGCTTCTGACGATGGGTTGTGCATGTATCATGGTGGAAAGGTAGGAGGGAGAGATACCATTATGTGATTTAAAAGTGGTGACTATCATCTTGTATCTTATTCTGTTTACTATAGGGAGCCAATGCAGGTTATAGAGTATTGGGGTGTTGTGGTCGGTTAGGCTTAACTTGGAGATAACCCTTGTGGTTACATTCTGGGTGAGATGGAGCGTATGTAGAGTTCTCTTAGGAAGACCTTGTAATAGAGGGTTGCAGTAGTCCAAGTGAGGGGTAATTAAGGCTTGGACTACTGTTCTGAAGTCATGGGTTTCAAGGATTGGTCTGAGATGTTGTAGGGTTTTCAATTTGTAGAATATCATTCTAGCAGTTTGTTTAATTTGTAAAGACATGTTGAGGGCACTGTCAATTATAACACCTAGGTATTTTACCTCCTGCTTAACTGGCAAGTTGGTGTTGTGTATGTTAATTGTATTGGGGGGGAGTGAAGTTCTGATTCCTAGTTGTGAATAGGATTTCTGTTTTTTTGAAGTTTATAGGTTGTTTCTGTTAAGTCATGCTTCTGCTTCAATTAAGCAGTCAATTATGATATTATATTGGGGGGGTATTTTTATTTATTTTATTTATTTAACAATCGCTTATATACCGCAACCTTCCAAAGATCAGGTGCGGTTTACAAAAAACAAGTTAAGAAACAGTGAAACAATTCTGTTTTTTACATGAAACATCTGTGAACTATGTACAATAGTCTGTTAATTACATAAAAACATTAGGTAACAATTAGGTAACATTAGAGAACTATATACAGAGGTATGACTCATAATAAGCAAAACATCCTTATGTCCATTGGTGCATATACCATTATGTTGCCTGCATAGATATGATATTTGATTTTGTGTTTATTGAAGATTGTATTTATAGGTTGGAGATATATGTTAAACAGGAGGGCTGAAAGGGCCGAACCTTGAGATATTCCAGTAGTGGATGCCTCTTGATTAATTTTCATATATTGGAAGCGATTGGTAATGAAAGATTGAAACCATTTCAAAATAATTCCGGATATGCCTATGTGTGCTAGTCTTGACAGGAGGATGTTGTGATCAACATTATCAAATGCGGACAAGATATCTAGAAATACCAAGATAAAAGCCTGATTTGGGTTGTCCATTCCAAACAGTACATGAGTGTATCAAATAATGCTAAGAGGAGGGTTTCTACGCCATGGTATGGGCAGAAACCGTATTGATGGGTATCAAGGGGGGCACTAAGGTTGATGAAATCCTGTAAATGAACTTGGACTAGTTTTTCTATTATTTCTGCTAAAAATAGGATATTGGTTAATGGTCTATATGAGGTGGGATCATCTTTATTGAGGAATTTGTTTTTGAGTATGGGGCAGATGATAGAGAGTTTAAGTGAGTCGGGCATAATTCCTTGGAGGAGGGATTGGTTGAAAATGTTAAGCAGTACTAGTGTTAGTTCAGCTTTAGTTGCCTTTATCCAGTATACTGAACAAGGATCTAAATGTGAGATTGTAGTGTTAATCTTCATTGTTGTTTCTAGAAGTTGTTCGTCGTTGATGAGGTGGAATGTGCACCATTGATTTGGGTGGGATGGAACTTCACTATAGGTGTGCAACTCTGAGTTGCTTTTGTTTTTTAATTTAGTTGCTAGGTGGTCAGCACTAGATTGTGGGTTAATGGGTGTGCAATTTGTAATATTTGTGTGGGGCTTAGAGTTTTTATAATTTCAAATAGCTCTCTCGGGTGGTTGATAGCTTTGCTTAGGATCGCAGAATGATGGTGTTTTTTTGCTTTGAGAATTGCTTCTTTATAAGTATTTAGTGCAGAGATGTAGTGTTCCTTGTTTTCTGGGGTTTTCCTGGATCTCCATTTTATTTCTCGAATTTGCAGAGGGTTTTCTTGAGGTTGCGTATATCTTGGGATTACCATTTTTCAGGTGGTGTTCTGTAGGTTCTCTTGTTGGGTGATGTGGGCTTTGCAAGTGGTCCAGTTCTTTATTGTATCATCAAGGTCCTGAGTATGTGTAGTAAGATAAGGGGTAACCTCAGACAAGAAAATATCTTTATCAAAACACTTGAAAAGCAGTTTATGTTGGAGTGAGTCAGTAGATGTCAGTGAGGGCAGGGGAATTAGGAGGTTCATTCTTAAGATGAAGTGATCTGACCATGGCACTTGGGTGGAGGTTGGGAAGGTGAAGTTGGGATGCTTAGATAGAGATCTTGGGATGAAGATCAAATTGTATGGTACATTTTGTATGTGTAGGTTGTTTCATTATTTGGAGAAAGTCCATGTCTTCCATGAATTCTAGGAAGTCTGTGGCTTGTTGCACTGGGAGGGATGCTAGGTTAAAGTCTCCAAGAATTATGTGGTTTCTTCGTTGCAGATGTACAGGTTGAATCAAGTATGGATGTAAGGTTGTGTGATTGTTGGTAGGCGGTTTGTAAATGAGGCATAATGCCACATTTTTATTTTCAATTTTGATCATGTCTATGCCATCACAGTTGGTACATATACTAGTAAATAGGTTGAGGTTTGTTTTGATCAGAATAAGTACTCCTCCGCCTCTTTTGAAGTCTCTGGGACAGTTGAATATAGAGTAACCATTTGTATTTAGCTGATTTAACAGGATGACGTCATTGTGGATAACATGTTAAAACCCTCGGCCCAGTGTGCAGCAGCGGCCAAGAGAGCAAATAGAATGCTAGGTATCAAAAGGAAAGGAATGGAAAATAAAACAAAAGATATTATAATGCCTCTATATCTTTCCATGGTGAGATCGCACCTTGAATATTGTTTGCAATTCTGGTCGCCGTATCTTAAAAAGGATATAGTGTTATTAGAAAAGGTTCAGAGAAGAGCCACCAAAATGGTAGAGGGGATGGAAGGCTACTCCTATGAAGAGAGGCTACAAAGGTTAGGGCTCTTAAACCTGGAAAAGAGACGGCTGAGGGAAGATATGATAGAAGTCTATAAATTAATGAACGGAGTGGAACGGGTAAACGTAGATAGATTGTTTACGTTATCAGAATATAGAAAGACTAGGGGACATGCAATGAAGCTACAGAGTAAACTATTTAAGACTAATAAGAGAAAATAGTTTTTCACTCAACGTGTAATCAAACTCTGGAATTTGTTACCGGAGGATGTAGTAAAAGCTGTTAGTGTAGCTGGGTTTAAAAAAAGGTTTGGACAAGTTCCTGGAGGAAAGGTCCATAAACCATTATTAAGAAGGGACCCAGGATATCAATGCTTGGCCCAGTACAAGCATTGTGGAACCTGTGTCTTTTGGGGAAACTGCTAGGTAAGTATAACCTAGATTGGCCACTGTTGGAAACAGGATACTGGGCTTGATGGACCTTGGTCTGACCCATTATGGCATATCTTATGTTCTTATGGTCGGTAAGCTATGTTATAATGACACAGAGAAAATCTGGGGATTCATCATTAAGTATGTCTTGGATTACTGGGATTTTATTTCTTATGGATCTAGCATTTATCAGTAGACCATTTAGTGGGATGAAGGGATCAGTCCCTGTTAGGGGCGAGGTGGGGGTAATCGTGTGAATGTGGATTAGCCTGCGGTGTTTGGATTTTTGGTGGTGGAATTCATAATTGTAATTGTTTCTCTGTTTGTTGGAGAGGAGTGGTTGATTGTAAAAAGTAAAAGTCTGGAGGTTGTAAATGAGATGGTTGAGTGTGGGAACCTGATGGGTCAGGAGAGAGTTGCACAAGGCTATGAGGGATGCTATGATGTAGAGAGCACATATCACTCTGTTGATGAGGTTCATTTTTAGAGATACAGTGTGGGGGACTATGAGGGAGAGTGATATTCTTGAGGTTGCATAGAACATACAAGGTATTGTGGTAAGGGAGGAATTAGTACAGTAGTATTACTAGGGTGGGCAAAAAAGTATGGTTTTACAGTAGTAAACAACTATTGGGATCATACCATTGAAAAAGTTATAGAAAATGAGCAGATCAAGATTTTGTGGGGATTTAAAATACAGACTGATAGACACTTTGTACCCAACACTCCTGATATCATGATCATAGCAGAACTGATAAAAAACAGCAGGAAGAGATAACAAAATATTGTGTTTTAAAAACTGAAGTTAAAAGACTTTGAAGGGAAAAAATCAATGGCAATACCAATTGTATTTCCAAAATACTTGGACTCTTTAAATCTAAAAGACATAAACTCATCAATTTTGAAAAAAAACCCCTAAAACCTACTTGGAATAATATACACTTTGCACTGATATCTTTATGATTCTTAGTTCCTTGGGTACGACCAAAATTAGTGGAGTTAAAACCAGTCAGCGATGACATAATTGGCCACCAATGAAGGATAAATTATAACCAGCAGCATCTTAGCTTTTATATAGCACCCAGGATGTTTCTGAGTACTTGTACAGTAATCATTTATTCTGTTACATGCAAAAATCTGTTACTCAGTAATTCTTTATTCATATATTCATCCTGAATATGATCATCAATCTGGTGTGTCAGACCAGCTATTCATAACAGACTATGGGACATGTTTACCGAAGAGCACGCTGGTAGGGTGCATTTGCCCATGAATCTAGTGTGGAGGTACGTGCCAACTTTAAGGGGTGTGTACATCCATCCTCTTGCCATTGACAAGTTACTAAAACATGGCGCTGTGTAATCAGGCGTGCGGGTGCACTTAACCCATTGAGGTGACGTTAAGTGCACCAATGCTAATGGCGATATTCGGGGTTAGCATGTGCCCAAAATGTCAGTGCTAACCTTGTTGTGCAGTTAACACCCCTAACCTGCCCAGTCCCTGTCCAATCATATGTTACAGGATTTTTAGCATGGGGCCCATGTTAACTTTTAGCACAGCCTGTTTACCACATGCTAAACCCCACGTTAACAGTTGGTGTAGATAAGTAAACATGACCCTATGTGCCTTTGAAGATTTGAAACGCTGATAAAGGCTTCAATTGCAATTTAAGTGGTTTCAGGTACTCCTCTCCAGTTGAACTTCTTATTTTCTTCTTTCTGTAACTGGCAATATGTTAACCTGACTTTAAGTGCTTCTGTTTGCCGTAGAATATGGAGCTTGATAGATCATGCATTGATTGCACGCTGCAACATGGAGGAACCCATTCGCTGTGCAGCTGTTAGTACTGACGGGATTCACCTTGCACTTGGAATGAAGGATGGTTCTTTCACGGTGCTTCGAGTCAGGTACGGCACAAAAGAAAAGAATGAAAAGACATTTTATATACTGTGCTCCAGTCAACCATAACGTTTTTTTTTTTATTGTTTTGTATACCTGGGCAGCTCTAGGAAGTCCTTGTAAGCTTGAGGGCTAGAGGAGTGCTTTCAACAAGGTGCATACTTGGATTTTTGATTGGCTGGCACTGGTAGGGGCAGGTACCTCTCTTCCCTCCCTGGGCCTAAGCACTATATACCACTTTTGTGCTACATCCATTTTTCATCTTTTCTATTTAGTGTCATCGCAGTGTCAGAAGAGAATATGATATGACTAATTGGAAACTTGCCTTTTCTGGTGCCTTGCGGTTTATTTGGCTAAACTGGCTCTCATAGAAAGTTAGATTTTCTGATACTCCTACAAAACTAAAAAGTACATCTGATTCCCATGGACCTTCCTATTTCATGAATATCAAATCCTGGAAGGCTTTACAGGAGGTAGGCTTGGCGGAAGAGTGAGCTCCAAAGCTACCCCATTCCAGTCAGCCCCACATTCCGTCTCCAGAGTGGCAGCAGGTGTTCATGTGAGATAGGTGTTTGAAGTGGCAATTTTTTGGCACGTTGGTGGTTGGGACTCAGGTCATGGAGGACAGAAGACTGGATTTTGTCTTCAACAACTGTCTGCTGGTGGTTAGCTAGAGCATGATTTGACGTGAGTCTTGCCAATATTTGACTGACACTTGACCTGCTTGATTTTCTCTTGGTATACTTGAGTGGGGAAGAGGGGTGGTAGTTGGATGTTCATACAATTGGAGATGAAAAGAGGAAGAGGTTAGGTATATGTGGATGAGACCTATCTGATTTTGATTTGTTTGCTAAGTTATTGTTACCTACTGTAATGTTGCAGCTGTCTCAAGGGTGATCTTTCCTACTCACCCGTCTTTAGGTAAGACTATTAGGAGAGCCTGATTCACTAAGGATGGAAAACATCCCACCTTAATGATTCCAAAAAAATTCCCTGCAGCTCCTCTAAAGCCTTAGGGCCCGATTTTTGAAGGCCTTTACACGAGAAACTTCCCTAGGTACCCGTGTAAAGGCCATATCTGGGATTTTTGAAGGGCACCTACACGGGTAGTGCCCTTCGAAAATCCTGGACAAGTCCCTAAAGCGCCCGGATGCTATGCGGGTAGCATCGGGGCGTGCTTCTGGGGTGGAGCGGGGGTGGAGGAAAGGGCTATATGGGTAGCAGCAATTTTCAGTGGTATCCGCGTAACTCTCTGCGCCTTAAAAATAGGTGAGGTTTTTCCACGCTTATCTTTAAGGCGCAGAGGCTATGCGGGTAGCATCGAAAATTGCTGCTACCCGTATAGCCTCTGCAACTGCCGGGGCATCCAGGATAACCCGGATTTTCACTTCCGCTGCCATGGAAGTGAAAATCCGGGTTAAGGGGGTCGGGCAGGCTATGCGCCACCATGACGCATAGCCTGCCTAACTCAAAATTGGGCCCTTAGAAAATTCAGTTTGAAGACCATATGGGCCCAGACTACATGCAGGATTATGTCAGCTTCCACAGGGACCTACAGAGCTGTCCTCTGCTCCCCCGTAAGCAAGGGCAAATTCAAGCCATCAGAAAAGCAGCCCAGCTTACCAGCATCTGTAGATGTTCCTTTCTATAGATTAGAGTAAAATGTAACTAAACTATCACTTATCTTGTATGTTACCAACCCATCTCATCCCTCAATACTGCCGTGAAATGACTCCCAGAAGCAGTACTCACCAATTGAGCCATATGATCTATTTTGTTACCATATCTAAACAATCTATGTTTCTGAAACAGTATTGTTTTCACTGTGTGTTGACAGAGCAGTGACTGAACAGCTACCTTCAACTGAAAAAAAATGATCTCTTAAGGCCTCTGGCAGCCTATTAACTAAAAACATAAGAAATGCCCTACTGGGTCAGACCAAGGTCCATCAAGCCCAGTATCCTTTTTCCAACAGTGGCCAACCCAGGTAACAAGTACTTGTCAGGTTCCCAAAAAGGTACACAGGTTCCACAGTGCTTGCCCCGGGGTAAGCAGTGAATTTCCCTGGCCCTCTTTAATAATGGTTTATGGACTTTTTCTCCAGGAACTTGTCCAAACTTTTTTTTAAAGCCAGTTACAATAACAGCTTTTACTACATCCTCCTGTAATGAATTCCAGAGTTTGATTATGCAATGACTGAAAAAATATTTTCTCTTATTAGTCTTCATCTCTGGTCTTTTTCAAATCCAGGCTGAAAACTCACCTCTTCGAAGCCGCTTTTGGATCCTGATCCGCTTAGTCTCCTATATGTTTCCTTACCATTCCCCTAGATATATCCTTGTCCTCAGCTGTTGTGTTGTCTGTCTTGACTAGATTGTAAGCTCTGATTCTCCAGGACCAAGCAGGAAGTCAGTCCTCACATATGGGTGACGTCGGCGCCGACGGAGCCCTCGCGGAGCAATTTCCCCAGCTTTCAAAGAAAGCCTTTGGGAATTGCAGCGCGCATGCGCGGTCCCCTTCCCGCCCAAGGGTGCCATCTTGCTCAGTCTTCTTTTTTCCGCGGAGCCCTACAGATGCTGTTTGTGATCACCGCTGAAAAAGTTGATTTTCTCTCTTATTTTTTATTCTTTTTTGGTTCGACGCCGGATCCTTTTTCCCGCCCGGACCCGCTACGCCGGTATTGGGTCCGTTTTCTTTATTTTTCGTTTTTTTGTCCTTTGTGACAAGCGTTCGCGCCATTTTTTTCCTTTTCACTGGCAGCCCTGTCTTTTGACCTCGCAGGGGCCCTTTTTCCCTCGATGGCTGCCAGCGGGTTTAAGAAGTGTGATCGCTGTAAGAAACTCATGTCTCTTACCGACACACATGACTGCTGCCTCCGCTGCCTCGGACCCGATCATGACCCGATGATCTGTGGTCCGTGTGGCAAGATGTCCTCAAAAGCGTTGAGGAGTCGGCAGCATCAACGCGAACGAATCTTCTCTGACTCTGCGTCCGGCCGGGCCCGGACCTCGTCAGAGGCTTCGACGTCCCAGGACTCCGGTCCTGAGCATCGTCGGAGTTCCTCTGAGAGGGGGTCTCCTACCCGGGAACTTCATCGGAAGAAAAAGCCCGCGAGGGCGGCGTCGGTGGACGCTCCTGGTTCCTCGAGGGCCAGGTCGCATAGCCCCAATAGCCGTCCCGGGTCCTCGGAGTCGGAGAGGCCTTCGAAACATCCTCGTCTCGAAATGGAGTCGCCTGGACACGTGAGTACTGTGGTCCTTGTGGACTCGCCTCTGAAGGAGCTGACGTCGGGCCCGATGCCGTCGGGGCCCGAGTCAGGGGCTGCTGGGTCTCCTGAGCTTGGACTCAGGTTGACGGCCTTGGAGAGCAGTTTGGCTGCCTTCATGGAACAGCAGCGGGCATTGATCGCTGGCCTTGCCAATGCGTCTGCCCTGGCCACCGGGACGTCGACGTCCAAGTCGACCTCGGAGACCGAGCCGATCCTCGAGTCCATCCGAGGTCCGAGGTCGTCGACGCCGACACGTTCGGCGTCGGGGCGGAGGGCATCGGTGCCCGCCCGACCGGAGCCCCTCGAATCCTCCGACGAGGAGTCCGACTGGGAATCGGAGGACGAAGAGTCCCCTGGTAGTTTTTGGACTCGGTGTGTCCCATCGGACTCGCCCGATTCCGAACCTCGGAGACGGTCCCTCCCGAGGACACCCGGTTCTCGGACTTCGTGCGGGATATGGCCAAGGCCTTGGCATTCCCCGCGGATCCCGAGGAGGAGCCTCGAGCCGAGGAGCTCGATGCCCTCCAGTATGACTCTCCCCCGAAGGAGGCCTTTACTGTACCGGTTCCTCCGATGCTGGAGCGACTTCTCTTCCGCATGTGGGAGAACCCGGCGTCAGCGCCGGTCTTAAGCAAGCGGGTCGATTCCATTTATCGAGTCCGCAAGAGCCCCAGGTTCCAAAAGGCACAACTACCGCACCATTCCATGGTGGTGGAATCGGCCATGCATAGACTCAAGAGTCAAAAGATGCACTCCTCGGTGCCTCCCGGCCGGGAGGCCCGGAGCCTGGATGCCCTCGGTAGAAAGTGTTTCCAGGGCTCCATGCTTGCTTGTCAAGTCCAGACCTACCAGCTCTATATGGGCATGTATCTCCGAGATCTGGCAAAGGAAATTGCCGGGTTCTCTGCTGGTCTCTCCGAGGAACCTTTGCAGAGGTTCCAAGCCTTATCCACTGGGATTCGAGAGTGCTCGAAGTTTATCTCTCGAGCCGCCTACGATGGCTTCGAAGCATCGGCTCGAGTAGCCGGAGCTGGCATCGGTGCCCGCCGACAGGCTTGGCTTCAGTCATCCGGCCTCGAGCCATGGGTCCAGGACAAGTTGGTCGATGTCCCCTGCAGAGGTGATAACCTCTTTGGCAAACCCATGGCTGAAAAGGCTGCACAAATCGAGACCGAGACTCTGACCAGAACTAGGCTGTCCAGAAAAACCTCTGCCCCTTCTCAGAAGAAGAAGGGCTCGGGGAAAAAGCCCTTTTACCCGAGGAAGGCGGCTGCCTATAAATACTACCCTCAGTATCAGGCCTCAGCAGCTCCCCAAAAGGGTCAGCAGGCCAAGGGACGGGGTAATGGGTCCCGTAGGCAGCAGGCCCCCAAGCCCACTACACCGGCCCCTGCTCAGCAGGGTGGGTTTTTTGACTCCATCAGCATAGCCTCTTCCCCTCAGCTGGCTTCTCTCAGCACAGGAGGCCGGCTGGTCCACTTTGCCCACAGGTGGTCAGCCATCACATCAGATACCTGGGTTCTTCATATAGTTCAGAAAGGCTATCTACTACACTTTCACCAGGTACCTCCCTCCTACTTTCCAGGGGAGCCTCCAAGACTTCCCTCTGCACAGGGACTTACTCCTTCAGGAGTTGGCAAGTCTTCTTCAGGAACAGGCTGTGGAACCGGTGCCCCACCACCTGAAAGGTCACGGCTTTTATTCCATGTACTTTCTGATACCAAAAAGAACAGGAGGCCTCAGACCCATCCTGGACATGCGAAACCTCAACAAGTTCCTGGCAAGGGAAAAGTTCAAGATGCTTACCCTTGGAACCCTGCTGCCCTACCTCCAGCAGGGAGACTGGCTATGCTCCTTAGATCTAAAGGATGTCTATACTCACATCCTTATTCATCCAGACCACAGACAATATCTCAGATTTGTTGTGGGAGGAAATCATTACCAGTACAGGGTCCTGCCCTTTGGCCTATCCTCCGCCCCCAGGGTTTTCACCAAATGCCTGGCAGTGGTGGCGGCCTATCTCAGACTTCAAGGGCTTTTTGTGTTTCCATACCTGGACGACTGGCTCATCCGGGCCCAGTCTTCCCAAGAGGCCACTCAAGCCACTCATCGCACTGTGTCTCTGCTCCAGCACTTGGGCTTTGTCATAAACTTCGCAAAGTCCACTTTGCTCCCCTCTCAAGATCTCGAATTCATCGGCGCAAGGTTAAGCACAATTCAGGCGCGGGCCTTCCTGCCTCTGGACAGGGCCCACAGGCTCATGAATCTCGCCAGCCACTTTCGCAGCAATTCCCTGGTCTCTGCCAGGCAATTTCTGAGACTGCTCGGCCATATGGCTTCCACGGTCCATGTGACCCCCAATGCCCGCCTGAACATGCGCCCTGCCCAGTGGTGCCTTCGCACGCAATGGCATCAGGCCACGGGGAGCCTGACGGACTCAGTACAAGTCTCAGACCTGCTGGTCTCTTCTCTGCGGTGGTGGCTTCATCTGCCAAACCTAGTACTGGGATTAGATTTTCAATCTCCTCCTCCTTCTCAGGTACTAACAACCGATGCTTCTCTCCTGGGGTGGGGAGCACATTGCCAAGGGACATGTACTCAAGGCCTCTGGACTCCTTGGGAGTCTGCGCAGCAGATAAACTTCCTGGAGCTCAAAGCCATCCGCCTAGCTCTGAGAGCCTTCTCCCACCTCACTTCTCACCAGTCGGTACTGGTCCAGACGGACAATCAAGTAGCGATGTTCTACGTGAACAAACAAGGAGGCACAGGCTCCTTCCTTCTCTGTCAGGAGGCACGGCGGCTGTGCTCTTGGGCAGTCGACCACGGCATACTCCTCAAAGCGATCTATCTCCCAGGTCAGGAAAATTACCTGGCAGACAAACTAAGCAGGATCCTCCAACCACACGAGTGGAGATTGGATCCATTAGTGGTTCAGCAGATCTTCCTCAAGTGGGGACTCCCCACCATGGATCTGTTTGCCAGTCCTCTGAACCAGCAACTACCCAGATTCTGCTCTCGACAACCGCATCCTCTCAGAGTAGCGCCGGATGCTTTTCTGATTCCGTGGTCCACAGGCCTCTTGTATGCCTTTCCTCCCATGCCGCTGGTGTCTCGAACACTCTTCAAAGTTCTCCGAGACAAAGCCTCGCTGATCCTCGTCGCTCCCCGGTGGCCGAGGCAACCTTGGTTCCCGCTTCTAATGCAGCTAGCGGTGGACACTCCTCTTCCTCTGGGGTTTCAACCCGATCTCCTGACACAGGACCACGGGTCTCTCCTATACCCCAACCTCCGATCCCTTCATCTGATGGCCTGGCTGCTGAAAGGGTAGTCCTTGCTCCACTCCTGCTTCCTCGGGAGGTGGAAGAGGTCGTCTTGGCCTCCAGGTGGCCCTCCACCCGGAAGTCCTACGCTCTTAAGTGGCGTCGCTTCTCCGTGTGGTGTGCTCAGCAGTCTGAGAATCCCTTCTCCTGCTTGGTGGCAGTGGTCTTGCAATATTTGCTTTACCTCTCCAATCTGGGCCTTAAGTCCAACTCTGTCAGAGTCCACCTCAGTGCTCTCTCTGCACATCACGCACCGGTGGATGGCAGGCCTCTTTCCCACCACCCTTTGGTGGCTCGTTTTCTCCGAGGCCTCCTTCTGCTTAAGCCTCCTTTACGTCCACCAGCCCCTGAATGGGATCTGAATGTGGTCTTGCAGCGGATTACCTGTCCGCCCTTTGAACCTATGGCTACCTGCCCTCTTCGTTTTCTTTCTTGGAAAACCTTGTTCTTGGTAGCCCTTACCTCTGCTAGGCGTGTTAGTGAACTGCAGGCCCTAGTGTCTGATCCTCCTTACACTAGATTCTACAGGAATAGGGTGGTCTTACGGACTCACCCTAAGTTTCTTCCAAAAGTGGTTTCTCCTTTTCATCTCAACCAGGAGGTGGTTCTTCTGACCTTCTTTCCCAGGCCGCACTCCAGCTGGGCTGAAACGGTCCTGCATACCCTGGACTGTAGGAGGGCCTTGTCCTTCTACCTTGACCGTACGCGGGAGCATAGGAGGGCTGTTCAGCTCTTCGTTTCTTTTGACCCCAATAACTTGGGGCTACCTGTCTCCAAGCGTATCTTGTCCATTTGGGTAGCTGACTGTATCGCCTGGGCTTATGGGGCAGCCAGCCTCTCGTTGGAGGGTCGAGTCATGGCTCATCATGTTAGGGCGAAGGCTGCGTCAGTGGCTCACCTCCGCTCTGTTCCGTTGGCAGACATCTGCCGGGCTGCTACTTGGTCTTCAAGCCAGAATTTTGCGGCCCATTACTGCCTGGAGAGGGAGTCCCGCAGGGACAGTGCTTTCGGTCAGGCAGTCCTCCATAATCTCTTTGAGGTTTAGGCAACTCCTACCCTCCGACCCTGGTGTTGGGCTACCGGTCGGGGGCGTTTTCAGAGAAGATTCCTTCCTTCTTTATTTATTTTATTTATTTATTTATTTAACAATTCTTTTATACCGCGCTATTAAAATCAGTGCGGTGTACATAGAACAATAACATACTACAATGCATACAGGCAACATTGAGTTTTACATTGAACAGGGAACTTCAACAATGGGACAACCGGGGGAACTATGTACAGATTAACTTTAATGGTATATACAATAACATCAAGCTCTATTGGATGTTACAATGTGGTTCATTAATAAGACTAGAGAAAAGGTCGACCAACTAGCCCTTTTCAGGTTGAATTGAGGTGGTAGATTTGTTAGTGTCTAGGTTGACTTCTGGGTAGCATTTTGTGAACAGGTGGAATTTCAATGCTTTTCTGAATAGGATTAGGTTTTTGATAGCACGGATTTCATGGGGTAGAGCATTCCAGTTTAAAGGAGCAAATAAGGAGAAGGCCCTGTTGGAGGTGGCCTTAGTGCACTTCGTTACTATCTTTGGGACAATTAAGGTGTTCATTGAAGTGGTTCTCCTTTTTCTGTTTTCCAGGGTGCCATGGATAAGCTTGCTGATTGGCGTAGGGGGGTAGTTATTTAGTGCTATGCTGCTGAGCTAGAGGGAGCTCATTTTTGTGCTTGAGGTCTCCGGTAGCCTTAAGCTTGGGAGTCCCATATGTGAGGACTGACTTCCTGCTTGGTCCTGGAGAAAGAGTAGTTACTCACCTGTAACAGGTGTTCTCCAGGAGCAGCAGGAATCAGTCCTCACAACCCTCCCTCCTCCCCTTGGAGTTGCAGTCCTATCATTTCATTTTTGCTAATTTTTTTGCTGTCTTTTAGCTATGTCATCAGACTGAGCAAGATGGCACCCTTGGGCGGGAAGGGGACTGCGCATGCGCGCTGCAATTCCCAAAGGCTTTCTTTGAAAGCTGGGGAAATTGCTCCGCGAGGGCTCCGTCGGCGCCGACATCACCCATATGTGAGGACTTTCCTGCTGCTCCTGGAGAACACCTGTTATAGGTGAGTAACTACTCTTGAGCTGGGATTGTTTTTTACATGTGTCTATACAGCGCTGCGTACGCCTTTTAGCGCTATACAAATGATAAGTAGTAGTAGTAGTCTTAAATGGCTTACACTGTAGCTTCATTGCATTTCCCCTACTCTTTCTACTTTTTCATAGAGTAAACAACCAATCTACGTTACCCATTTCGCTCCATTCATTAATTTATAGATGTCTATCACATCTCCCCTCAGTCATCTCTTTCCAAGTTGAAGACAACAAACTTTTTAAGCCTTTCCTTATAGGGTATCCTTCCATCCCCTTTTACCATTTTTGTGGCTCTTCTCTGTACCTTTTCTAATTCTGCTATATCCTTTTAAAGCTATGGCGACCAAAATTGCACACAGTATTCAAGGTGCGGTCACACCATGGAACGAAACAGAGGCATTATAACAACTGACTCCTTCTGAATCCTACGTAACTCCTCCCCCAACTTAACAAAGTTAGCATTTATCCTCTTATGTTTTATGGCCACATACAAGATAATAGTGCTACACATCATGGCTTTGGATGCTTCCCAGGACAAATGTGGTTTATCTTTCAGTTCCCCATTGAAAATCTCATACTCTTGCAATTGCTGACATATATACTGAGCAAATTCATGATCTTCATGGAAACCAGCCAGCATCCTCCTTTGTCCTCTCAAAATTCACTTGCAGAAGAACTAGCACATGACCAGACCATCTGCCCAATCTCAGTACCTATCATACGCTGAAAGATATTCTTCAATACTAAGAAATAATCAAGCCAGCTTTGGGTAGTGTATGCTTTTCGGATATGGGTAAATTCCTTCTCCCCAGAGTGGAGAAACCTCCAAGCTTTGAGGAACCTCACCATTTTGCCTTCTCTAGAATGACTGTGACTTCTATCCACAATTGTCTGATTTCCCCCCCCCCCTCACCCCCCAGTTAAAGTCTGCTGCCACCATCAGTGGGTTCTCGTCAGGACTAGCTAACCAATTCCAAATGTTTGAAATGTAATGACCACTGCCTCCCATTGGGAAATAGATCCCTACATGCTGTTCCTCTGGGTCTTACACAACTCTTTTCTCCACAAAGGGCACACTTTTATTAATTATAATTGCTACTCCCATTAGTTCACCCCTAAACAAAGACATGGGGAAGGGTGGCTTGCACGGAGCGGCAGGTGCACTTACTCTTACCATCATAATGGGCAGACTAGATGGACCATACTGGTCTTTATCTGCCGTCATTTACTATGTTACTATGTATTCTTCACAAGACTGGAGCAGAGGCAGCATAGCAAGCCTCTGTCCAATCCGTCCGTAATTTATTCTGCTCAGCCTTATTAAGGTGGGTTTCTTGAAGGATAGCTACCATCGTTTCCTGTGTTCGCAAAGCACACAAGATTTTCTTGCATGGAATAGGCAACCCTATCCCGGCCATATTCTAAGAGCCAATGTCTGCTGCTCCATAAGATCTCTCAATTGCATCTACCCACTTGCCCCACACACTAGCCGTACATCAACCAGAACATCTCTACTTTGCTTCACCCACACACATCCCCACATCCAAACATCTTCCACCTCTTCTCTCTTGATTCCCCTCTCCCTCCATCTCACCTTTCCCCCCTCCAGCCACAGTTCACACTGATTCCACCAATTTAGCCATAAACAGCAAGATAGAAACGGGACTATAATTTGGCAATCAGCACCTTCTTCAGAACTGATGCTCATTTTTGTCTTACTAGGAAGGACACTGGAGTGCAAGGAAATATAGATGAAGTCTGTTAAAAATTTGCTAAGGGGTCACATAAGAATTTAACAATAGGAACTGAAACCTTTGGACAGATAGCATTATTTAGACCCTCATTTATATTGCAAACCAAAGAATCACTAGATAGCTCAAACATTTACCAGGTTGCAATACTAGAACAGGAGATAGCCATTAGAAACTTAGAAACATGACGACAGAAAAAGACCACATGGCCTATCTAGTCTATCCTTCTGACCTATCTAGTCTGTCCTTCATTGACAACATCGGGTCCAGTGTGGTCATTAGCTTCATCTTCTCAGAAATATTTTGGGCAGTCTTAGTTGCTGTGGGACTTGAGGCCTGCTATGGAGAGGACAAGGCAACTAATCTCTTTACTTTAGTAAATAACTCAGCTAATTTGGAAAGGATGTAAAACCCGCATATGGCTGCAGATTTTTCAGAGGGCAGCTGTATATGGGAGTGGGTGGGTTTAACAGATCTCCAGTTATATAATGCGAGTTGTTTGCTACAGTATATTTGTGACTGACTGGAGAACTCGTCTGATTTTATTGATGTGTCTTTGGAGGCCCAGTTGGTTCACCAATATTTGTTACCGTTTGCATTTGTGACATGGAAGCCTATACAGAGCCTATGATAATAGAGGAAAAAGAGAAATTTACCTTAAAACCTGTTAGGCAGCCAGCACACACAGCTCAGAAGGAGCAAAGAAACAGTGGAATAGGATTACCACATATAAGCCATGACGCAGCAAGAAGTTTAGGATCTGATTATTATCACCTGTCCAGGAAAGCACAGGGAACGTGTAGTGGAGAGGGAGATAAAAGCTGCTGGGTAGATCCAGCAGAGGACAGTGCGAGCAGCAGCCGTGCAGGAAGCAGAGGTCACAGAGAGGGAAGTCTGCTGAATCCAGGAAGCAGTGGGAGTAGCCCTGGAACAGGAAGCAGCAAGGGAAAGGCTTCAGAAGAACGTGGCCGTCGAAGTGCTCAGAGTGCTAGCAACTGGAGGTCTGAGGTGGAGCCTGCTTACAGCCAAGAGGTAGAAGCTATAACTCCAGAGAGAAGGAGAGACCAAGCTGAGGTCAGAAAGCTGTCCAGACTGGGAGAGCAGGGGAGTCCACAGTCCTCATTACCAGAGAGAAAACCTCACCATTTATACAGGTGGGAACCAAGCTTTATCAAAGGGAAAGCTAAAAAGTCTGTTTGTACAAGAGGGTCAGAGCAGTGCACAGAGCATGAATTATCTACAGGAAGATATAAAATTCCTAGCCGTTGGAGGTTAGAGGAGGAGAGCCAGAGAGGACATACTGCAGTAACACGTATTCCAAAACCTACTTGCTTAGAACTGTACCCTTGTAGTCCAACTGAATCCTCAGAGAGAGGCTTGTACAGAAACAGCTATGAGGATTTAAACCCAAGTGTAACATCGGGTGAATGCGAGCTGATGCAGTGGGAAAGTAATAACAATATTCTTGAATGTGCTCCCATGGACTGTACGTTATGTATGTCGGATGATGTTGAATCCTTGCGCTGAAGACCTATAAGCTACAAAGAAAAAGAACATATTTTTCTTTGGAAGTACTGTTTTGTTTCCAAGTTTTGTTGTACAGAAGATATCCTTGAGGGAAGGGGAATAAAGCCCTTATCTTTGTTTTGCCTTAACACTCGACTGAAGACTATTTTGTTCTGCAAGATAGGAGGCAACTATAACCCCAGGGCCCTAGGCGAAGGCCTATACGGGACCTGTGGGGTCACACATTACACAGTCTGTTCCTAGAACGGGATTGTTAGTGAAAACAACGCAGTGGATTTGGGTATGGATGCATAGGCATATCGGACTTTCATGTACGCTCTCAAATGTTTGGGAGATTTGTGGGAATGGGTGTTTCCCCGTGGGTTTGGAGAACTCTTTGTTTTGGGGTTGGAAGCAGTAAGGATTGTCTGAGGGTGTCAGTTTATGGAGGTGGAAGGGGAGGTAAAGCTTTGCTTCGCTTCAAAGAGCGTTTAACTTGGGTAGTACGGAGTTCTATGGCTACTTATAGGTCAGACATCATATAGGGAATAGTCTTCATGAGGAAAAGCAGCCTATGCGAGAGTAAGATTTCTTTTATTGTTTTATGATGAAATCCACTTTTAAAGCAGGCCTTGATTTGTGGCTGTATAAGACCTTGGTCTAGGAGCAGAGTAGACATAAGAGTGCATTAGATGTAGTGGTTCAGAGGTAGAATCAAGATCTTCAGGTGGAAGTTTGTGTATTTGGAGTGAGAGAGGTAGTGGCAAGTGTGCTGCAGCGTGAGGTGCATTATAAGTTGATGCATAGGAGCCATAGGTATCCTAAGTGGGCATTTAAGGCTAAAATGGCACTGTCTAATGCATGTCTTCAGTATGAAGAGCTGGAGGACAAAAATATTTGTGAAGGCCTATTTCAATCTGTATGTCCTGGCCTACTTTGCATCCAGTCAGAACTGGACGCACAGAGGTAGACGGGATTCTAGCCCCCCTGGGATCAGAATCGCATCTAGGCCTGTACATGCAAGCCGGGACCTGATTCCCAATGGCCTGCACATACAGGCCTCTGCCTGGCTAACGCAGTCAGGCTCCTGAATGGAACCACGATCCCTGGCCGCCGACCACTTTTTTCATTCCCCACAGCCCATCCCCGATCTGGCCAGCCATGACCAGGGCTGGGCTGTGGGGAGTCTCCTGCACCCCTTCCACCCTTTTCCGTTGCCCGAGCCTGCCGTCCCCCGTCTAATCTGCCAGTCCCAGACGTACAGGGCCGACATCAGAAATGGCTCTGTACATCCTGGGCCACGGACTGCCCACTGCCTGCCTAACTCTGCCTCTGCACTGTCCCCTTCCCGTCCTGGTCTAACTTCCTCATACGGGGAGCCTTTAGACGGGTTGGCAGGTGGGCCAGTAGCGGGGATGGACGATCCAATGGGAGTCCATCCCCGCTATTTGTTCTTAAGAATAGACCCCATAGTATCCAGGCATGTCCCCAGATAAAAGTGTATTTTGTTTTTTGTGTTCTGTCTTGAATATATCTTTGGGTCTGGTTATGGAAGTCTGCTTGATGGTCATGGTGGATCAACTCCCATTTGGAGAGGGAGATGGAGATCTTGGTGGTGCATAAGGGATGCTTAGCTGTGAAGCAATGTGTGCTCATCAAATAGATTGCAAGTGAAGCCCAAAGTGCAGCTTTGGCATGTGCAAATGTATAGCCTGTTGAGGAAGGAGCACTTAATAGATAACAGCCAGCCAACCCAAGCGGAGGTGTTTTCTCAGAATATGGTACCCATTTATGATGACACCCCAAGATGCCACAGTGAGATTTTAAATGCTATCAAGATTTGAAGGTATTGCATTTGTTAGGGGGAGAGGGTTGAGGGAAGAGAGCATGAGAGTGAAGTTCTGGTGGTGTATTATGATGAGTACTTCTGTAATTGCATTTGTGATTGTTATAATTTTTTTAAGATTTAAACTAAAAGATATTTATATGGAGGGAATGTAAGTAATTTGTTAATAAGGCATGGGGGAATGATTGATCCGGTTGTTGTTATGACAAATATTACTGTGTGATTTTTGTACCCATGTCTAATTTCCTTTTTTTTTTGTATTTTTTGGAATGCCCCAATTCTGCTGGGTGTTTTCTTTTTTTTTGTTTCTGTTTCTCATTGTATGGTTACGGGTTTTTACTCATAATAAAAATAAAGGTGCAAAGAGAGAAAAAATAATGTTCATATCCACTGCATTTCTGCATGTTACACATTGTTTTTCTCTAATGCAGAGACATGACCGAGGTTGTCCATATTAAAGACAGAAAGGAAGCTATTCATGAGCTAAAGTACTCCCCGGATGGTGGTTTCCTTGCTGTTGGCTCCAATGATAGCTCAGTTGATGTTTATGGAGTCATTCAGAGGTACAAAAAAGTTGGGGAATGTATTGGATCCCTAACTTTCATCACTCATATGGACTGGTCTTCAGACAGCAAATATTTACAGACTAATGATGGCAGTGGGAAAAGGATGTTTTACAGAATGCCAGGTATGTAATTTTATTATTGAATTGTTTTATATCCACATTGCATTTGTTCAGAGCGGATCATAAGTAGATATGCATAATAACAAATAACACATAACAACCAATCGGTAGCAATGAGAATGAATCATCAGTGACTGCAGTAAATAAATGCTGAAGTAAATAGCTAAGTCTTCACTTTTTAATGAAACATTGTACTGTTCTCTTCCAACTGGATGTCAGCTAGTAAGGAATTCCTCAGTCTGGCACCAGCAATAGAAAGTGCATAGTGTACTAGCCATGCATCTTTTAGTGAATCTGAGAGATTGAGATAATCTCCAGCATGACCTTGCAAAGGGGTGAGGATCATTCCCACCATGCCATGCGCAAAATTTACCCATCTACAGACATTACCCCAGGATGAGACGGACAGTAGATCAGCATTTATGGCCCATTAAGAGCAAGAATAACTCTGAAACTGCAACAATGGTTCTTAATATCGAGGAACAATTTTTCTCTTTAAAATTTAATCTTTGTGCTCAGAATTTTGGTTGGTAGGATCTATTAAAGCCTCTCTATACATAGAGCCCAATCCTCGTTGGGGCACATCTGGGCCATCCGGACATACCCAGGCAAGACTGGCCTATTTGGACCTGATTCTGGTCCGCAGGAACAAAGCATTTCTGTGGCAGCGAGAATTGGGCCAGGGGATGGCCTGGCATGCCCTTGGACAGCCTGGTGTGTCCCTGCCGCCTGCGGGGATGTCCTTTCTGCAGGCGCACCGACATCCGCAGCTCCGACCCCCTTATCCCTGCTTCCTGACCCATGGTTGGCCTGCTGTGGCCTGGGTCGGGCAGCAGGGACCCCCCACACCCAGCCCCGGCACAGGGGGTGGTTCCCCGGGCCCGATCTCCGGTTTTCACATACCACCTCTAAAGTGATATAAGCAGCACATCCCTATGGGCTTGACAGTATGTACAGGGCTGTGACCTGAATTGGCCCTGTATGTGCTGCCTGGCTGGCCTGCCCCCCGCCCCTGCTCTGCCCATACCCCACTCCCTCCCACTCCCCATTGGCTCTCCCTGTCTTACAGCATAAGACACATGGGAAAGGCAGGAAGGGGAATAGGATCCAGGTGGCTTGCAGAGCTGCACCTCCCACTGTGGTATGCAGCCCCGCAACACGCGTTCGTGAATGGGGCCCATAATATAGTCTTTTGGGGTTGGACAGCATATCTGTGAATCACAGTAGTGAAAATAAGTGAGATTGGAGCTAACCAAAAGTGAATGGCATTTAGGCACAGTGCTATAAGACTGTTGACCATTATTTCATAACTCGAGATTAGTGTCAGAAATTTTGGAGTAGGGAATTTTTAAAATTTTGTTAGTGAGGTAAAAATATAATCCGGATTTTTCTCTAAATTCTAACCTGTAACTGAAAAGCCTCTGCGCCTTAAAGATAGGCAAGGTTTTTCCTCGCCTATCTTTAAGGTGCAGGGGCTAAGCGGGTAGTATCAAAAATCGCTGCTATCCGCTTAGCCTTGGTAACTGCCAGCGCGTCCAGCATAACCCGGATTTTCACTTCCATCACTGCGGCCCGCCCATGCCCCGCCCTTGCTCCGCCTCCAGAATTCTCCCTCCCACCCCTGTCTAGACCTCCCCGTACAAATGCGCTGTTCATACATGGACGTCCAAACGGGATATCCATCCCCACTATTCATGGGA